>NW_025563171.1:0-65359 GCF_020424385.1 Procambarus clarkii
GCTGTGTGTTCCTAGCAGGGCTGTGTGTTCCTAGCAGGACTGTGTGTTCCTAGCAGGACTGTGTTCCTAGCAGGGCTGTGTGTTCCTAGCAGGGCTCTATGTTCCTAGCAGGGCTGTGTGTTCCTAGCAGGGCTGTGTGTTCCTAGCAGGGCTCTGTGTGTTCCTAGCAGGGCTGTGTGTTCCTAGCAGGGCTGTGTGTTCCTAGCAGGACTCTGTGTTCCTAGCAGGGCTGTGTGTTCCTAGCAGGACTGTGTGTTCCTAGCAGGGCTCTATGTTCCTAGCAGGGCTGTGTGTTCCTAGCAGGGCTGTGTGTTCCTAGCAGGGCTCTATGTTCCTAGCAGGACTGTGTGTTCCTAGCAGGGCTGTGTGTTCCTAGCAGGACTGTGTGTTCCTAGCAGGGCTCTATGTTCCTAGCAGGACTGTGTGTTCCTAGCAGGGCTGTGTGTTCCTAGCAGGACTGTGTGTTCCTAGCAGGGCTCTATGTTCCTAGCAGGGTTGTGTGTTCCTAGCAGGGCTGTGTGTTCCTAGCAGGCTCTGTGTTCCTAGCAGGGCTGTGTGTTCCTAGCAGGGCTGTGTGTTCCTAGCAGGGCTGTGTGTTCCTAGCAGGGCTGTGTGTTCCTAGCAGGGCTGTGTGTTCCTAGCAGGGACTGTGTGTTCCTAGCAGGACTGTGTGTTCCTAGCAGGGCTGTGTGTTCCTAGCAGGGCTGTGTGTTCCTAGCAGGGCTCTATGTTCCTAGCAGGGCAGGACTGTGTGTTCCTAGCAGCGCTCTATGTTCCTAGCAGGGCTGTGTGTTCCTAGCAGGGCTCTATGTTCCTAGCAGGGCTGTGTGTTCCTAGCAGGGCTCTATGTTCCTAGCAGCGCTGTGTGTTCCTAGCAGGGCTCTAGGTTCCTAGCAGGGCTGTGTGTTCCTAGCAGCGCTCTATGTTCCTAGCAGGACTGTGTGTTCCTAGCAGGGCTCTATGTTCCTAGCAGGGCTGTGTGTTCCTAGCAGGGCTGTGTTCCTAGCAGGGGTGTGTGTTCCTAGCAGGACTGTGTGTTCCTAGCAGGACTTTGTGTTCCTAGCAGGGCTGTGTGTTCCTAGCAGGGCTGTGTGTTCCTAGCAGGGCTCTATGTTCCTAGCAGGGGCTGTGTTCCTAGTAGGGCTGTGTGTTCCTAGCAGGGCTGTGTGTTCCTAGCAGGACTGTGTGTTACTAGCAGGGCTCTATGTTCCTAGCAGGACTGTGTGTTCCTAGCAAGGCTCTATGTTCCTAGCAGGGCTGTGTGTTCCTAGCAGGGCTCTATGTTCCTAGCAGGGCTGTGTGTTCCTAGCAGCGCTCTATGTTCCTAGCAGGGCTGTGTGTTCCTAGCAGGGGCTGTGTGTTCCTAGCAGGGCTGTGTGTTCCTAGCAGGGCTGTGTGTTCCTAGGAGGGCTGTGTGTTCCTAGCAGGGCTCTATGTTCCTAGCAGGGGCTGTGTTCCTAGCAGGGGCTGTGTTCCTAGCAGGGCTGTGTGTTCCTAGCAGGGCTGTGTGTTCCTAGCAGCGCTCTATGTTCCTAGCAGGGCTGTGTGTTCCTAGCAGGGCTGTGTGTTCCTAGCAGCGCTCTATGTTCCTAGCAGGGCTGTGTGTTCCTAGCAGGGCTGTGTGTTCCTAGCAGGGCTCTATGTTCCTAGCAGGACTGTGTGTTCCTAGCAGGGCTGTGTGTTCCTAGCAGGGCTGTGTGTTCCTAGCAGGACTGTGTGTTCCTAGCAGGACTGTGTTCCTAGCAGGGCTGTGTGTTCCTAGCAGGGCTGTATGTTCCTAGCAGGGCTGTGTGTTCCTAGCAGGGCTGTGTGTTCCTAGCAGGGCTGTGTGTTCCTAGCAGGACTGTGTGTTCCTAGCAGGACTGTGTTCCTAGCAGGGCTGTGTGTTCCTAGCAGGGCTCTATGTTCCTAGCAGGACTGTGTGTTCCTAGCAGGGCTGTGTGTTCCTAGCAGGGCTCTATGTTCCTAGCAGGGCTGTGTGTTCCTAGCAGGGCTGTGTGTTCCTAGCAGGACTGTGTGTTCCTAGCAGGGCTGTGTGTTCCTAGCAGGACTGTGTGTTCCTAGCAGGGCTCTATGTTCCTAGCAGGGCTGTGTGTTCCTAGCAGGGCTGTAAATTCCTAGCAGGGCTCTATGTTCCTAGCAGGACTGTGTGTTCCTAGCAGGGCTGTGTGTTCCTAGCAGGACTGTGTGTTCCTAGCAGGGTTCTATGTTCCTAGCAGGACTGTGTGTTCCTAGCAGGGCTGTGTGTCCTAGCAGGACTGTGTGTTCCTAGCAGGGCTCTATGTTCCTAGCAGGGTTGTGTGTTTCTAGCAGGGCTGTGTGTTCCTAGCAGGGCTCTATGTTCCTAGCAGGGCTGTGTGTTCCTAGCAGGACTGTGTGTTCCTAGCAGGACTGTGTGTTCCTAGCAGGGCTGTGTGTTCCTAGCAGGGCTGTGTGTTCCTAGCAGGGCTCTATGTTCCTAGCAGGACTGTGTGTTCCTAGCAGCGCTCTATGTTCCTAGCAGGGGTGTGTGTTCCTAGCAGGGCTCTATGTTCCTAGCAGGGCTGTGTGTTCCTAGCAGGGCTCTATGTTCCTAGCAGCGCTGTGTGTTCCTAGCAGGGCTCTATGTTCCTAGCAGGGCTGTGTGTTCCTAGCAGCGCTCTATGTTCCTAGCAGGACTGTGTGTTCCTAGCAGCGCTCTATGTTCCTAGCAGGGCTGTGTGTTCCTAGCAGCGCTCTATGTTCCTAGCAGGGCTCTATGTTCCTAGCAGGGCTGTGTGCTCCTAGCAGCGCTCTATGTTCCTAGCAGGACTCTGTGTTCCTAGCAGGGCTCTATGTTCCTAGCAGGGCTGTGTGTTCCTAGCAGGGCTCTGTGTTCCTAGCAGGGCTGTGTGTTCCTAGCAGGACTGTGTGTTCCTAGCAGGGCTCTATGTTCCTAGCAGGACTGTGTGTTCCTAGCAGGGCTCTATGTTCCTAGCAGGGCTGTGTGTTCCTAGCAGGGCTCTATGTTCCTAGCAGGGCTGTGTGTTCCTAGCAGCGCTCTATGTTCCTAGCAGGGCTGTGTGTTCCTAGCAGGGCTGTGTGTTCCTAGCAGAGCTGTGTGTTCCTAGCAGGGCTGTGTGTTCCTAGCAGGGCTGTGTGTTCCTAGCAGGGCTCTATGTTCCTAGCAGGGGCTGTGTTCCTAGCAGGGGCTGTGTTCCTAGCAGGGCTCTGTGTTCCTAGCAGGGCTGTGTGTTCCTAGCAGCGCTCTATGTTCCTAGCAGGGCTGTGTGTTCCTAGCAGGGCTGTGTGTTCCTAGCAGCGCTCTATGTTCCTAGCAGGGCTGTGTGTTCCTAGCAGGGCTGTGTGTTCCTAGCAGGGCTCTATGTTCCTAGCAGGACTGTGTGTTCCTAGCAGGGCTGTGTGTTCCTAGCAGGGCTGTGTGTTCCTAGCAGGACTGTGTGTTCCTAGCAGGACTGTGTTCCTAGCAGGGCTGTGTGTTCCTAGCAGGGCTCTATGTTCCTAGCAGGGCTGTGTGTTCCTAGCAGGGCTGTGTGTTCCTAGCAGGGCTGTGTGTTCCTAGCAGGACTGTGTGTTCCTAGCAGGACTGTGTTCCTAGCAGGGCTGTGTGTTCCTAGCAGGGCTCTATGTTCCTAGCAGGACTGTGTGTTCCTAGCAGGGCTGTGTGTTCCTAGCAGGGCTCTATGTTCCTAGCAGGGCTGTGTGTTCCTAGCAGGGCTGTGTGTTCCTAGCAGGACTGTGTGTTCCTAGCAGGGCTGTGTTCCTAGCAGGGCTGTGTGTTCCTAGCAGGGCTGTGTATTCCTAGCAGGGCTCTATGTTCCTAGCAGGACTGTGTGTTCCTAGCAGGGCTGTGTGTTCCTAGCAGGACTGTGTGTTCCTAGCGGTGTGTTCCTAGCAGGACTGTGTGTTCCTAGCAGGGCTGTGTGTCCTAGCAGGACTGTGTGTTCCTAGCAGGGCTCTATGTTCCTAGCAGGGTTGTGTGTTTCTAGCAGGGCTGTGTGTTCCTAGCAGGGCTCTATGTTCCTAGCAGGGCTGTGTGTTCCTAGCAGGACTGTGTGTTCCTAGCAGGACTGTGTGTTCCTAGCAGGGCTGTGTGTTCCTAGCAGGGCTGTGTGTTCCTAGCAGGGCTCTATGTTCCTAGCAGGACTGTGTGTTCCTAGCAGCGCTCTATGTTCCAAGCAGGGGTGTGTGTTCCTAGCAGGGCTCTATGTTCCTAGCAGGGCTGTGTGTTCCTAGCAGGGCTCTATGTTCCTAGCAGCGCTGTGTGTTCCTAGCAGGGCTCTATGTTCCTAGCAGGGCTGTGTGTTCCTAGCAGCGCTCTATGATCCTAGCAGGACTGTGTGTTCCTAGCAGCGCTCTATGTTCCTAGCAGGGCTGTGTGTTCCTAGCAGCCCTCTATGTTCCTAGCAGGGCTCTATGTTCCTAGCAGGGCTGTGTGTTCCTAGAAGCGCTCTATGTTCCTAGCAGGACTGTGTGTTCCTAGCAGGGCTCTATGTTCCTAGCAGGGCTGTGTGTTCCTAGCAGGGCTCTATGTTCCTAGCAGGGCTGTGTGTTCCTAGCAGGACTGTGTGTTCCTAGCAGGGCTGTATGTTCCTAGCAGGACTGTGTGTTCCTAGCAAGGCTCTATGTTCCTAGCAGGGTTGTGTGTTCCTAGCAGGGCTGTGTGTTCCTAGCAGGGCTGTGTGTTCCTAGCAGCGCTCTATGTTCCTAGCAGGGCTGTGTGTTCCTAGCAGGGCTGTGTGTTCCTAGCAGGGCTGTGTGTTCCTAGCAGGGCTGTGTGTTCCTAGCAGGGCTGTGTGTTCCTAGCAGGGCTCTATGTTCCTAGCAGGGGCTGTGTTCCTAGCAGGCTGTGTGTTCCTAGCAGGGCTCTGTGTTCCTAGCAGGGCTGTGTGTTCCTAGCAGCGCTCTATGTTCCTAGCAGGGCTGTGTGTTCCTAGCAGGGCTGTGTGTTCCTAGCAGCGCTCTATGTTCCTAGCAGGGCTGTGTGTTCCTAGCAGGGCTGTGTGTTACTAGAAGGGCTCTATGTTCCTAGCAGGACTGTGTGTTCCTAGCAGGGCTGTGTGTTCCTAGCAGGGCTGTGTGTTCCTAGCAGGGCTGTGTGTTCCTAGCAGGACTGTGTGTTCCTACTGTGTTCCTAGCAGGGCTGTGTGTTCCTAGCAGGGCTCTATGTTCCTAGCAGGGCTGTGTGTTCCTAGCAGGGCTGTGTGTTCCTAGCAGGGCTGTGTGTTCCTAGCAGGACTGTGTGTTCCTAGCAGGACTGTGTTCCTAGCAGGGCTGTGTGTTCCTAGCAGGGCTCTATGTTCCTAGCAGGACTGTGTGTTCCTAGCAGGGCCGTGTGTTCCTAGCAGGGCTCTATGTTCCTAGCAGGGCTGTGTGTTCTAGCAGGGCTGTGTGTTCCTAGCAGGACTGTGTGTTCCTAGCAGGGCTGTGTGTTCCTAGCAGGACTGTGTGTTCCTAGCAGGGCTCTATGTTCCTAGCAGGGCTGTGTGTTCCTAGCAGGGCTGTGTGTTCCTAGCAGGGCTCTATGTTCCTAGCAGGACTGTGTGTTCCTAGCAGGGCTGTGTGTTCCTAGCAGGACTGTGTGTTCCTAGCGGTGTTCTATGTTCCTAGCAGGACTGTGTGTTCCTAGCAGGGCTGTGTGTCCTAGCAGGACTGTGTGTTCCTAGCAGGGCTCTATGTTCCTAGCAGGGTTGTGTGTTTCTAGCAGGGCTGTGTGTTCCTAGCAGGGCTCTATGTTCCTAGCAGGGCTGTGTGTTCCTAGCAGAACTGTGTGTTCCTAGCAGGACTGTGTGTTCCTAGCAGGGCTGTGTGTTCCTAGCAGGGCTGTGTGTTCCTAGCAGGGCTCTATGTTCCTAGCAGGACTGTGTGTTCCTAGCAGCGCTCTATGTTCCAAGCAGGTGTGTGTGTTCCTAGCAGGGCTCTATGTTCCTAGCAGGGCTGTGTGTTCCTAGCAGGGCTCTATGTTCCTAGCAGCGCTGTGTGTTCACAGCAGGGCTCTATGTTCCTAGCAGGGCTGTGTGTTCCTAGCAGCGCTCTATGATCCTAGCAGGACTGTGTGTTCCTAGCAGCGCTCTATGTTCCTAGCAGGGCTGTGTGTTCCTAGCAGCGCTCTATGTTCCTAGCAGGGCTCTATGTTCCTAGCAGGGCTGTGTGTTCCTAGAAGCGCTCTATGTTCCTAGCAGGACTGTGTGTTCCTAGCAGGGCTCTATGTTCCTAGCAGGGCTGTGTGTTCCTAGCAGGGCTGTGTGTTCCTAGCAGGGCTGTGTGTTCCTAGCAGGACTGTGTGTTCCTAGCAGGACTGTGTGTTCCTAGCAGGGCTGTGTGTTCCTAGCAGGGCTGTGTGTTCCTAGCAGGGTTCTATGTTCCTAGCAGGGGCTGTGTTCCTAGCAGGGCTGTGTGTTCCTAGCAGGGCTGTGTGTTCCTAGCAGGACTGTGTGTTCCTAGCAGGGCTCTATGTTCCTAGCAGGACTGTGTTGTAACAAACTAGGCTGTTGTAAGAATTATCCAGAGGGTTTATCGACAAAAGAGAATGGGAAGCTGAGCCGCATGGTGACCTGACCCCCAGGGGAATTCGCGGTGGAAATAACCGACGCTTTGTTCATAACGGCGTATAATGAATCATCCTATAGTATTCAAGTAAATTAGAGAAAATTAGCCTTTATTCATTTTGCATTAAAATTGTATTGTATAATAGTACTGGATACAATATCAAGAGTATTCTAATTATTGAGTTTAAGTCACCATCAGTGACGTCACGAATCAGATCTAACTTTTGAGGCGGAGTGACCGGCGGTCATAGGTCAGCAGGGTTGACATGTCTAATATTTCTCAAAGTTTTAATAACCATTTTTGTGATCGGGAACAGCTCTGCCGTTAGAGGCTGTGTAATTTATTTCAGTAAAATAATTCCTAGCAGGGATCAATTAAGTACAACAGAGGTTAATTGTTATAACTTAAACCTAGCTAGTAACTGGGTGTTGACTAGCAGGATACTGTTCTGTCTCCTAGCAGGGAAATCTGTGTGGTCACGGAAGCAGCTAGGAGAGGTCAAACATCTTACCTCTCCCCAAGAACAGGCCCAACACCTAGAACTGTGGTCGCCCAAGGTATAGTTGCTATTGTTAAGTATAGAAATAGTCTCATTTGTTCCTAGCAGGGAGTGTAAATTGATAGGGAGTGAACATATTTGTGTTTTAGTTTTCTTTTAATAAATTAGCATTAATTTGCTTTATTGTTCCTAGCATGTGTATACTTGTCCTGGTCACGTGGTTCACGAGCAGAGTTGCATTGGGCGCCGTTCCTCGAATCGGAATTATCATTACCGTGTAATTTGTTCCTAGGTCATCGTTTATAGTGGGGATCTAGCCCCAGGCTGATTAATTCGTAGCAGACCTCGATGTGCTCTTGTAGCAGGTCTGGTGGTGGCAGCAGAGGTGACTCTAGGGTTTTGTTCAGAGCTTAGGTCACGTCATACTGGGTGTAGAATCCTAAGTCGGTCAATCGTTCCTAGCAGGGCTGTGTGTTCCTAGCAGGGCTGTGTGTTCCTAGCAGGGCTAGTGTGTTCCTAGCAGGGACCCAAACCCGTGTTACAGTGTGTTCCTAGCAGGGCTCTATGTTCCTAGCAGGGCTGTGTGTTCCTAGCAGGGCTGTATGTTCCTAGCAGGGCTGTGTGTTCCTAGCAGGGCTCTATGTTCCTAGCAGGGCTGTGTGTTCCTAGCAGGGCTGTGTGTTCCTAGCAGGGCTGTGTGTTCCTAGCAGGGCTGTGTGTTCCTAGCAGGGCTGTGTGTTCCTAGCAGGGCTGTGTGTTCCTAGCAGGGCTGTGTTCCTGTGTGTTCCTAGCAGGGCTGTGTGTTCCTAGCAGGGCTGTGTGTTCCTAGCAGGGCTGTGTGTTCCTAGCAGGGCTGTGTGTTCCTAGCAGGGCTGTGTGTTCCTAGCAGGGCTGTGTGTTCCTAGCAGGGCTGTGTGTTCCTAGCAGCACTGTGTGTTCCTAGCAGGGCTGTGTGTTCCTAGCAGGGCTGTGTGTTCCTAGCAGGGCTGTGTGTTCCTAGCAGGGCTGTGTGTTCCTAGCAGGGCTGTGTGTTCCTAGCAGGGCTGTGTGTTCCTAGCAGGGCTGTGTGTTCCTAGCAGGGCTGTGTGTTCCTAGCAGGGCTGTGTGTTCCTAGCAGGGCTGTGTGTTCCTAGTAGGGCTGTGTGTTCCTAGCAGGGCTGTGTGTTCCCAGCAGGGCTGTGTGTTCCTAGCAGGGCTGTGTGTTCCCAGCAGGGCTGTGTTCCCAGCAGGGCTGTGTTCCTAGCAGGGCTGTGTGTTCCTAGCAGGACTGTGTGTTCCTAGCAGGACTGTGTGTTCCTAGCAGGGCTGTGTGTTCCTAGCAGGGCTGTGTGTTCCTAGCAGAACTGTGTGTTCCTAGCAGGGCTGTGTGTTCCTAGCAGGGCTGTGTGTTCCTAGTAGGGTTGTGTGTTCCTGTGTGTGTTCCTAGCAGGGCTGTGTGTTCCTAGCAGGGCTGTGTGTTCCTAGCAGGGCTGTGTGTTCCTAGCAGGGCTGTGTGTTCCTAGCAGGGCTGTGTGTTCCTAGCAGGGCTGTGTGTTCCTAGCAGGGCTGTGTGTTCCTAGCAGGGCTGTGTGTTCCTAGCAGGGCTGTGTGTTCCTAGCAGGGCTGTGTGTTCCTAGCAGGGCTGTGTGTTCCTAGCAGGGCTGTGTGTTCCTAGCAGGGCTGTGTGTTCCTAGCAGGGCTGTGTGTTCCTAGCAGGGCTGTGTGTTCCTAGCAGGGCTGTGTGTTCCTAGCAGGGCTGTGTGTTCCTAGCAGGGCTGTGTGTTCCTAGCAGGGGCTGTGTTCCTAGCAGGTGTTCCTGCTGTGTGTTCCTAGCAGTGGCTGTGTGTTCCTAGCAGGGCTGTGTGTTCCTAGCAGGGCTGTGTGTTCCTAGCAGTGTGCTAGCAGGGCTGTGTGTTCCTAGCAGGTGTTCCTAGCAGGGCTGTGTTCCTAGCAGGGCTGTGTGTTCCTAGCAGGGCTGTGTGTTCCTAGCAGGGCTGTGTGTTCCTAGCTAGCAGGGCTGTGTGTTCCTAGCAGGGCAGGGCTGTGTTCCTAGCAGGGCTGTGTGTTCCTAGCAGGGCTGTGTGTTCCTAGCAGGGCTGTGTGTTCCTAGCAGGACTGTGTGTTCCTAGCAGGGCTGTGTGTTCCTAGCAGGGCTGTGTGTTCCTAGCAGGGCTGTGTGTTCCTAGCAGGGCTGTGTGTTCCTAGCAGGGCTGTGTGTTCCTAGCAGGGCTGTGTGTTCCTAGCAGGGCTGTGTGTTCCTAGCAGGGCTGTGTGTTCCTAGCAGGGCTGTGTGTTCCTAGCAGGGCTGTGTGTTCCTAGCAGGGCTGTGTGTTCCTAGCAGGGCTGTGTGTTCCTAGCAGGGCTAGCATGTTCCTAGCAGGGCTGTGTGTTCCTAGCAGGGCTGTGTGTTCCTAGCAGGGCTGTGTGTTCCTAGCAGGCACTGTGTGTTCCTAGCAGGGCTGTGTGTTCCTAGCAGGGCTGTGTGTTCCTAGCAGGGCTGTGTGTTCCTAGCAGCGCTGTGTGTTCCTAGCAGGGCTGTGTGTTCCTAGCAGGGCTGTGTGTTCCTAGCAGGGCTGTGTGTTCCTAGCAGGGCTGTGTGTTCCTAGCAGGGCTGTGTGTTCCTAGCAGGGCTCTATGTTCCCAGCATGGCTGTGTGTTCCTAGCAGGGCTGTGTGTTCCTAGCAGCGCTGTATGTTCCTAGCAGGGCTGTGTGTTCCTAGCAGGGCTGTGTGTTCCTAGCAGGGCTGTGTGTTCCTAGCAGGGCTGTGTGTTCCTAGCAGGGCTGTGTGTTCCTAGCAGGGCTGTGTGTTCCTAGCAGGGCTCTATGTTCCTAGCAGGGCTGTGTGTTCCTAGCAGGGCTGTGTGTTCCTAGCAGGGCTCTATGTTCCTAGCAGGACTGTGTGTTCCTAGCAGGGCTGTGTGTTCCTAGCAGGACTGTGTGTTCCTAGCAGGGCTCTATGTTCCTAGCAGGACTGTGTGTTCCTAGCAGGGCTGTGTGTTCCTAGCAGGACTGTGTGTTCCTAGCAGGGCTCTATGTTCCTAGCAGGGGCTGTGTGTTCCTAGCAGGGCTGTGTGTTCCTAGCAGGGCTCTATGTTCCTAGCAGGGCTGTGTGTTCCTAGCAGGACTGTGTGTTCCTAGCAGGACTGTGTGTTCCTAGCAGGGCTGTGTGTTCCTAGCAGGGCTCTATGTTCCTAGCAGGGCTGTGTGTTCCTAGCAGCGCTCTATGTTCCTAGCAGGACTGTGTGTTCCTAGCAGCGCTCTATGTTCCTAGCAGGGCTGTGTGTTCCTAGCAGCGCTCTATGTTCCTAGCAGGGCTGTGTGTTCCTAGCAGGGCTGTGTGTTCCTAGCAGGGCTCTATGTTCCTAGCAGGGCTGTGTGTTCCTAGCAGGGTTCCTGTGTGTTCCTAGCAGGGCTGTGTGTTCCTAGCAGGACTGTGTGTTCCTAGCAGGGCTGTGTGTTCCTAGCAGGGCTGTGTGTTCCTAGCAGGGCTGTGTGTTCCTAGCAGGGCTGTGTGTTCCTAGCAGGGCTGTGTGTTCCTAGCAGGGCTGTGTGTTCCTAGCAGGACTGTGTGTTCCTAGCAGGACTGTGTTCCTAGCAGGGCTGTGTGTTCCTAGCAGGGCTCTATGTTCCTAGCAGGACTGTGTGTTCCTAGCAGGGCTGTGTGTTCCTAGCAGGGCTGTGTGTTCCTAGCAGCGCTGTGTGTTCCTAGCAGGGCTGTGTGTTCCTAGCAGGACTGTGTGTTCCTAGCAGGGCTGTGTGTTCCTAGCAGGGCTGTGTGTTCCTAGCAGGGCTCTATGTTCCTAGCAGGGCTGTGTGTTCCTAGCAGGGCTGTGTATTCCTAGCAGGGCTCTATGTTCCTAGCAGGACTGTGTGTTCCTAGCAGGGCTGTGTGTTCCTAGCAGGACTGTGTGTTCCTAGCAGGGTTCTATGTTCCTAGCAGGACTGTGTGTTCCTAGCAGGGCTGTGTGTTCCTAGCAGGACTGTGTGTTCCTAGCAGGGTTGTGTGTTCCTAGCAGGGCTCTATGTTCCTAGCAGGGCTCTATGTTCCTAGCAGGGCTGTGTGTTCCTAGCAGGACTGTGTGTTTCTAGCAGGACTGTGTGTTCCCAGCAGGGCTGTGTGTTCCTAACAGGGCTGTGTGTTCCTAGCAGGGCTCTATGTTCCTAGCAGGACTGTGTGTTCCTAGCAGCGCTCTATGTTCCTAGCAGGGCTGTGTGTTCCTAGCAGGGCTCTATGTTCCTAGCAGGGCTGTGTGTTCCTAGCAGGGCTGTGTGTTCCTAGCAGGGCTGTGTGGTCCTAGCAGGGCTGTGTGTTCCTAGCAGGGCTGTGTGTTCCTAGCAGGGCTGTGTGGTCCTAGCAGGGCTGTGTGTTCCTAGCAGGGCTCTATGTTCCTAGCAGGGGCTGTGTTCCTAGCAGGGCGGTGTGTTCCTAGCAGGGCTGTGTGTTCCTAGCAGGACTGTGTGTTCCTAGCAGGACTGTGTGTTCCTAGCAGGGCTCTATGTTCCTAGCAGGGCGGTGTGTTCCTAGCAGGGCTGTGTGTTCCTAGCAGGGCTGTGTGTTCCTAGCAGGGCTGTGTGTTCCTAGCAGGACTGTGTGTTCCTAGCAGGGCTGTGTGTTCCTAGCAGGGCTGTGTGTTCCTAGCAGGGCTCTATGTTCCTAGCAGGGGCTGTGTTCCTAGCAGGGCTGTGTGTTCCTAGCAGGGCTGTGTGTTCCTAGCAGGGCTGTGTGTTCCTAGCAGGGCTGTGTGTTCCTAGCAGGGCTGTGTTCCTAGCAGGGCTGTGTGTTCCTAGCAGGGCTGTGTGTTCCTAGCAGGGCTGTGTGTTCCTAGCAGGGCTGTGTGTTCCTAGCAGGGCTCTGTGTTCCTAGCAGGGCTGTGTGTTCCTAGCAGGGGTGTGTTCCTAGCAGGGCTGTGTGTTCCTAGCAGGGCTGTGTGTTCCTAGCAGGGCTGTGTGTTCCTAGCAGGGCTCTATGTTCCTAGCAGGACTGTGTGTTCCTAGCAGGGCTGTGTGTTCCTAGCAGGACTGTGTGTTCCTAGCAGGGCTGTGTGTTCCTAGCAGGGCTCTGTGTTCCTAGCAGGGCTGTGTGTTCCTAGCAGGGCTGTGTGTTCCTAGCAGCGCTCTATGTTCCTAGCAGGGCTGTGTGTTCCTAGCAGGGCTGTGTGTTCCTAGCAGGGCTGTGTGTTCCTAGCAGGACTGTGTGTTCCTAGCAGGACTGTGTTCCTAGCAGGGCTGTGTGTTCCTAGCAGGGCTGTGTGTTCCTAGCAGGGCTGTGTGTTCCTAGCAGGGCTGTGTGTTCCTAGCAGGGCTCTATGTTCCTAGCAGGGCTGTGTGTTCCTAGCAGGGCTGTGTGTTCCTAGCAGGGCTGTGTGTTCCTAGCAGGGCTGTGTGTTCCTAGCAGCGCTGTGTGTTCCTAGCAGGTGTTCCTGTGTGTTCCTAGCAGGGCTGTGTGTTCCTAGCAGGGCTGTGTGTTCCTAGCAGGGCTGTGTGTTCCTAGCAGGGCTGTGTGTTCCTAGCAGGGCTGTGTGTTCCTAGCAGGGCTGTGTGTTCCTAGCAGGGCTGTGTGTTCCTAGCAGGGCTGTGTGTTCCTAGCAGGGCTGTGTGTTCCTAGCAGGGCTGTGTGTTCCTAGCAGGACTGTGTGTTCCTAGCAGGGCTGTGTGTTCCTAGCAGGGCTGTGTGTTCCTAGCAGGGCTGTGTGTTCCTAGCAGGGCTGTGTGTTCCTAGCAGGGCTGTGTGTTCCTAGCAGGGCTGTGTGTTCCTAGCAGGGCTGTGTGTTCCTAGCAGGGCTGTGTGTTCCTAGCAGGGCTGTGTGTTCCTAGCAGGGCTGTGTGTTCCTAGCAGGGCTGTGTGTTCCTAGCAGGGCTGTGTGTTCCTAGCAGGGCTGTGTGTTCCTAGCAGGGCTGTGTGTTCCTAGCAGGGCTGTGTGTTCCTAGCAGGGCTGTGTGTTCCTAGCAGGGCTGTGTGTTCCTAGCAGGGCTGTGTGTTCCTAGCAGGGCTGTGTGTTCCTAGCAGGGCTGTGTGTTCCTAGCAGGGCTGTGTGTTCCTAGCAGGGCTGTGTGTTCCTAGCAGGGCTGTGTGTTCCTAGCAGGGCTGTGTGTTCCTAGCAGGGCTCTGTGTTCCTAGCAGGGCTGTGTGTTCCTAGCAGGGCTGTGTGTTCCTAGCAGGGCTCTGTGTTCCTAGCAGGGCTGTGTGTTCCTAGCAGGGCTGTGTGTTCCTAGCAGGGCTGTGTGTTCCTAGCAGGACTGTGTGTTCCTAGCAGGGCTGTGTGTTCCTAGCAGGACTGTGTGTTCCTAGCAGGGCTGTGTGTTCCTAGCAGGGTTGTGTGTTCCTAGCAGGGCTGTGTGTTCCTAGCAGGGCTGTGTGTTCCTAGCAGGGCTGTGTGTTCCTAGCAGGACTGTGTGTTCCTAGCAGGGCTGTGTGTTCCTAGCAGGGCTGTGTGTTCCTAGCAGGGCTCTATGTTCCTAGCAGGGCTGTGTGTTCCTAGCAGCGCTCTATGTTCCTAGCAGGACTGTGTGTTCCTAGCAGCGCTCCATGTTCCTAGCAGGGCTGTGTGTTCCTAGCAGCGCTCTATGTTCCTAGCAGGGCTGTGTGTTCCTAGCAGGGCTGTGTGTTCCTAGCAGGGCTCTATGTTCCTAGCAGGACTGTGTGTTCCTAGCAGGGCTGTGTGTTCCTAGCAGGGCTGTGTGTTCCTAGCAGGTTCCTAGCACTGTGTGTTCCTAGCAGGACTGTGTTCCTAGCAGGGCTGTGTGTTCCTAGCAGGGCTCTATGTTCCTAGCAGGGCTGTGTGTTCCTAGCAGGGCTGTGTGTTCCTAGCAGGGCTGTGTGTTCCTAGCAGAACTGTGTGTTCCTAGCAGGGCTGTGTGTTCCTAGCAGGGCTGTGTGTTCCTAGCAGGGCTGTATGTTCCTAGCAGGACTGTGTGTTCCTAGCAGGGCTGTGTGTTCCTAGCAGGGCTCTGTGTTCCTAGCAGGGCTGTGTGTTCCTAGCAGGGCTGTGTGTTCCTAGCAGGGCTGTGTGTTCCTAGCAGGGCTGTGTGTTCCTAGCAGGACTGTGTGTTCCTAGCAGGGCTCTATGTTCCTAGCAGGGCTGTGTGTTCCTAGCAGGGCTGTGTGTTCCTAGCAGGGCTCTATGTTCCTAGCAGGGCTGTGTGTTCCTAGCAGGACTGTGTGTTCCTAGCAGGACTGTGTGTTCCTAGCAGGGCTGTGTGTTCCTAGCAGGACTGTGTGTTCCTAGCAGGACTGTGTGTTCCTAGCAGGACTGTGTGTTCCTAGCAGGGCTCTATGTTCCTAGCAGGGCTGTGTGTTCCTAGCAGTGTTCCTAGGCTGTGTGTTCCTAGCAGGGCTGTGTGTTCCTAGCAGGGCTGTGTGTTCCTAGCAGGACTGTGTGTTCCTAGCAGGGCTGTGTGTTCCTAGCAGGGCTGTGTGTTCCTGGCAGGGCTGTGTGTTCCTAGCAGGGGGCTCTGTGTTCCTAGCAGGGCTGTGTGTTCCTAGCAGGGCTGTGTGTTCCTAGCAGGGCTGTGTGTTCCTAGCAGGGCTCTGTGTTCCTAGCAGGGCTGTGTGTTCCTAGCAGGGCTCTGTGTTCCTAGCAGGGCTGTGTGTTCCTAGCAGGGCTCTATGTTCCTAGCAGGGCTGTGTGTTCCTAGCAGCGCTCTATGTTCCTAGCAGGACTGTGTGTTCCTAGCAGGACTGTGTGTTCCTAGCAGGGCTGTGTGTTCCTAGCAGGGCTGTGTGTTCCTAGCAGGGCTCTATGTTCCTAGCAGGGCTGTGTGTTCCTAGCAGCGCTGTGTGTTCCTAGCAGGGCTGTGTGTTCCTAGCAGGGTCTGTGTTCCTAGCAGGGCTGTGTGTTCCTAGCAGGGCTGTGTGTTCCTAGCAGGGCTCTGTGTTCCTAGCAGGGCTGTGTGTTCCTAGCAGGGCTGTGTGTTCCTAGCAGGGCTGTGTGTTCCTAGCAGGGCTGTGTGTTCCTAGCAGGGCTCTGTGTTCCTAGCAGGGCTGTGTGTTCCTAGCAGGTGTTCCTGTGTGTTCCTAGCAGGGCTGTGTGTTCCTAGCAGGGCTGTGTGTTCCTAGCAGGGCTGTGTGTTCCTAGCAGGGCTGTGTGTTCCTAGCAGGGCTGTGTGTTCCTAGCAGGGCTCTGTGTTCCTAGCAGGTGTGTTCCTGTGTGTTCCTAGCAGGGCTGTGTGTTCCTAGCAGGGCTGTGTGTTCCTAGCAGGGCTGTGTGTTCCTAGCAGGGCTGTGTGTTCCTAGCTAGCAGGGCTGTGTGCTCTATGTTCCTAGCAGGGCTGTGTGTTCCTAGCAGGGCTGTGTGTTCCTAGCAGGGCTGTGTGTTCCTAGCAGGGCTCTATGTTCCTAGCAGGGCTGTGTGTTCCTAGCAGGGCTCTATGTTCCTAGCAGGGCTGTGTGTTCCTAGCAGGGCTCTATGTTCCTAGCAGGGCTGTGTGTTCCTAGCAGGGCTGTGTGTTCCTAGCAGGGCTCTGTGTTCCTAGCAGGGCTGTGTGTTCCTAGCAGGGCTGTGTGTTCCTAGCAGGGCTGTGTGTTCCTAGCAGGGCTGTGTGTTCCTAGCAGGGCTGTGTGTTCCTAGCAGGGCTGTGTGTTCCTAGCAGGGCTGTGTGTTCCTAGCAGGGCTGTGTGTTCCTAGCAGGGCTGTGTGTTCCTAGCAGGGCTGTGTGTTCCTAGCAGGGCTGTGTGTTCCTAGCAGGGCTGTGTTCCTGTGTTCCTAGCAGGGCTGTGTGTTCCTAGCAGGGCTGTGTGTTCCTAGCAGGGCTGTGTGTTCCTAGCAGGGCTGTGTGTTCCTAGCAGGGCTGTGTGTTCCTAGCAGGGCTGTGTGTTCCTAGCAGGCTGTGTGTTCCTGTGTGTTCCTAGCAGGGCTGTGTGTTCCTAGCAGGGCTGTGTGTTCCTAGCAGGGCTCTGTGTTCCTAGCAGGGCTGTGTGTTCCTAGCAGGGCTGTGTGTTCCTAGCAGGGCTGTGTGTTCCTAGCAGGGCTGTGTGTTCCTAGCAGGGCTGTGTGTTCCTAGCAGGGTTCCTGTGTGTTCCTAGCAGGGCTGTGTGTTCCTAGCAGGGCTGCTGTGTGTTCCTAGTTCCTAGGGCTGTGTGTTCCTAGCAGGGCTGTGTGTTCCTTCCTAGCAGGGCTCTGTGTTCCTAGCAGGGCTGTGTGTTCCTAGCAGGGCTGTGTGTTCCTAGCAGGGCTGTGTGTTCCTGTGTGTTCCTAGCAGGGCTGTGTGTTCCTAGCAGGGCTGTGTGTTCCTAGCAGGGCTCTGTGTTCCTAGCAGGGCTGTGTGTTCCTAGCAGGGCTGTGTGTTCCTAGCAGGGCTGTGTGTTCCTAGCAGGGCTGTGTGTTCCTAGCAGGGCTGTGTGTTCCTAGCAGGGCTGTGTGTTCCTAGCAGGGCTGTGTGTTCCTAGCAGGGCTGTGTGTTCCTAGCAGGGCTGTGTGTTCCTAGCAGGGCTGTGTGTTCCTAGCAGGGCTGTGTGTTCCTAGCAGGGCTGTGTGTTCCTAGCAGGGCTGTGTGTTCCTAGCAGGGCTGTGTGTTCCTAGCAGGGCTGTGTGTTCCTAGCAGGGCTGTGTGTTCCTAGCAGGGCTGTGTGTTCCTAGCAGGGCTGTGTGTTCCTAGCAGGGCTGTGTGTTCCTAGCAGGGCTGTGTGTTCCTAGCAGGGCTGTGTGTTCCTGCTGTGTTCCTAGCAGGGCTGTGTGTTCCTAGCAGGGCTGTGTGTTCCTAGCAGGGCTGTGTGTTCCTAGCAGGACTGTGTGTTCCTAGCAGGGCTCTATGTTCCTAGCAGGGCTCCTAGCAGGGCTGTGTGTTCCTAGCAGGGCTGTGTGTTCCTAGCAGGGCTGTGTGTTCCTAGCAGGGCTGTGTGTTCCTAGCAGGGCTGTGTGTTCCTAGCAGGGCTGTGTGTTCCTAGCAGGGCTGTGTGTTCCTAGCAGGGCTGCTGTGTTCCTAGCAGGGCTGTGTGTTCCTAGCAGGCTGTGTGTTCCTAGCAGGGCTGTGTGTTCCTAGCAGGGCTGTGTGTTCCTAGCAGGGCTGTGTGTTCCTAGCAGGGCTGTGTGTTCCTAGCAGCACTGTGTGTTCCTAGCAGGGCTGTGTGTTCCTAGCAGGGCTGTGTGTTCCTAGCAGGGCTGTGTGTTCCTAGCAGGGCTGTGTGTTCCTAGCAGGGCTGTGTGTTCCTAGCAGGGCTGTGTGTTCCTAGCAGGGCTCTATGTTCCTAGCAGGGCTGTGTGTTCCTAGCAGGGCTGTGTGTTCCTAGCAGCGCTGTGTGTTCCTAGCAGGGCTGTGTGTTCCTAGCAGGGCTGTGTGTTCCTAGCAGGGCTGTGTGTTCCTAGCAGGGCTGTGTGTTCCTAGCAGGCTGTGTGTTCCTAGCAGGGCTGTGTGTTCCTAGCAGGGCTGTGTGTTCCTAGCAGGGCTGTGTGTTCCTAGCAGGGCTGTGTGTTCCTAGCAGGGCTGTGTGTTCCTGTGTGTTCCTAGCAGGGCTGTGTGTTCCTAGCAGGGCTGTGTGTTCCTAGCAGGGCTGTGTGTTCCTAGCAGGACTGTGTGTACCTAGCAGGACTGTGTGTTCCTAGCAGGGCTGTGTGTTCCTAGCAGCGCTGTGTGTTCCTAGCTGGGCTGTGTTCCCAGCAGCGCTGTGTGTTCCTAGCTGGGCTGTGTTCCCAGCAGGGCTGTGTTCCTAGCAGGGCTGTGTGTTCCTAGCAGGACTGTGTGTTCCTAGCAGGGCTGTGTGTTCCTAGCAGGGCTGTGTGTTCCTAGCAGGTGTTCCTGCTGTGTTCCTAGCAGGGCTGTGTGTTCCTAGCAGGGCTGTGTGTTCCTAGCAGGGCTGTGTGTTCCTAGCAGGGCTGTGTGTTCCTAGCAGGGCTGTGTGTTCCTAGCAGGGCTGTGTGTTCCTAGCAGGGCTGTGTGTTCCTAGCAGGGCTGTGTGTTCCTAGCAGGGCTGTGTGTTCCTAGCAGGGCTGTGTGTTCCTAGCAGGGCTGTGTGGCAGGGCTGTGTGTTCCTAGCAGGGCTGTGTGTGTGTTCCTAGCAGGGCTGTGTGTTCCTAGCAGGCTGTGTGTTCCTAGCAGGGCTGTGTGTTCCTAGCAGGGCTCTGTGTTCCTAGCAGGGCTGTGTGTTCCTGTGTGTTCCTAGCAGGGCTGTGTGTTCCTAGCAGGGCTGTGTGTTCCTAGCAGGGCTGTGTGTTCCTAGCAGGGCTGTGTGTTCCTGTGTTCCTAGCAGGGCTGTGTGTTAGCAGGGCTAGCAGTGTTCCTAGCAGGGCTCTATGTTCCTAGCAGGGCTGTGTGTTCCTAGCAGCAGGGCTGTGTGTTCCTAGCAGGGCTGTGTGTTCCTAGCAGGGCTGTGTGTTCCTAGCAGGGCTGTGTGTTCCTAGCAGGGCTGTGTGTTCCTAGCAGGGCTGTGTGTTCCTAGCAGGGCTGTGTGTTCCTAGCAGGGCTGTGTGTTCCTAGCAGGGCTGTGTGTTCCTAGCAGGGCTGTGTGTTCCTAGCAGGGCTGTGTGTTCCTAGCAGGGCTGTGTGTGTGTTCCTAGCAGGGCTGTGTGTTCCTAGCAGGGCTGTGTGTTCCTAGCAGGGCTGTGTGTTCCTAGCAGTTCCTAGGGCTGTGTGTTCCTAGCAGGGCTGTGTGTTCCTAGCAGGGCTGTGTTCCTAGCAGGCTGTGTGTTCCTAGCAGGCTGTGTGTTCCTAGCAGGGCTGTGTGTTCCTAGCAGGGCTGTGTGTTCCTAGCAGGGCTGTGTGTTCCTAGCAGGGCTGTGTGTTCCTAGCAGGGCTGTGTGTTCCTAGCAGGGCTGTGTGTTCCTAGCAGGGCTGTGTGTTCCTAGCAGGGCTGTGTGTTCCTAGCAGGGCTGTGTGTTCCTAGCAGGGCTGTGTGGCTGTGTGTTCCTAGCAGGGCTGTGTGTTCCTAGCAGGGCTGTGTGTTCCTAGCAGGGCTGTTCCTAGCAGGGCTGTGTGTTCCTAGCAGGGCTGTGTTCCTAGCAGGGCTGTGTGTTCCTAGCAGGGCTGTGTGTTCCTAGCAGGGCTGTGTGTTCCTAGCAGGGCTGTGTGTTCCTAGCAGGGCTGTGTGTTCCTAGCAGGGCTGTGTGTTCCTAGCAGGGCTGTGTGTTCCTAGCAGGGCTGTGTGTTCCTAGCAGGGCTGTGTGTTCCTAGCAGGGCTGTGTGTTCCTAGCAGGGCTGTGTGTTCCTAGCAGGGCTCCTAGCAGGGCTGTGTTCCTGTGTTCCTAGCAGGGCTGTGTGTTCCTGTGTGTTCCTAGCAGGGCTGTGTGTTCTAGCAGGGCTGTGTGTTCCTAGCAGGGCTGTGTGTTCCTAGCAGGGCTGTGTGTTCCTAGCAGGGCTGTGTGTTCCTAGCAGGGCTGTGTGTTCCTAGCAGGGCTGTGTGTTCCTAGCAGGGCTGTGTGTTCCTGTGTGTGTTCCTAGCAGGGCTGTGTGTTCCTAGCAGGGCTGTGGTTCCTAGCAGGGTGTGTTCCTAGCAGGGCTGTGTGTTCCTAGCAGGGCTGTGTGTTCCTAGCAGGGCTGTGTGTTCCTAGCAGGGCTGTGTGTTCCTAGCAGGGCTGTGTGTTCCTAGCAGGGCTGTGTGTTCCTAGCAGGGCTGTGTGTTCCTAGCAGGGCTGTGTGTTCCTAGCAGGGCTGTGTGTTCCTAGCAGGGCTGTGTGTTCCTAGCAGGGCTGTGTGTTCCTAGCAGGGCTGTGTGTTCCTAGCAGGGCTGTGTGTTCCTAGCAAGGCTGTGTGTTCCTAGCAGTTCCTAGCAGGGCTGTGTGTTCCTAGCAGGCTGTGTGTTCCTAGCAGGGCTGTGTGTTCCTAGCAGGGCTGTGTGTTCCTGTGTGTTCCTAGCAGGGCTGTGTGCTAGGGCTGTGTGTTCCTAGCAGGGCTGTGTGTTCCTAGCAGGCTGTGTGTTCCTAGCAGGGCTGTGTGTTCCTAGCAGGGCTGTGTGTTCCTAGCAGGGCTGTGTGTTCCTAGCAGGGCTGTGTGTGTGTGTTCCTAGCAGGGCTGTGTGTTCCTAGCAGGGCTGTGTGTTCCTAGCAGGGCTGTGTGTTCCTAGCAGGGCTGTGTGTGCTGTGTGTTCCTAGCAGGGCTGTGTGTTCCTAGCAGGGCTGTGTGTTCCTAGCAGGGCTGTGTGTTCCTAGCAGGGATGTGTGGTCCTAGCAGAGTCCTGTGCTCCTTACAGCTGTCTAGGGGCCTAACAGCTCAGAATTCGTTGCTTGGGATTCGTAGTCCTAAGATTCCGGGTTCGATCCCCTGTGAAGACAGAAACAAATAGGCAGAGTTTCTTTCACCCTGATGCACCTGTTCACCTAGCAGTTATTAGGTACCTGGGAGTTAGATAGTTGCTACAGGCCGCTTCCTGAGGATGTATAACAAAAAGGAGGCCTGGTCGAGGACCGGGCTGCGGTGACGCTAAGCCCAGAAATCATCTCAATATAACCTCCTAGCAGGAATGTTACTCAGCCGGCTAAGCCTTTCTCAGTATTCATTAATGGTCTCGACAAGCACTTGAGAATAAGTGTGTCCTCGGGACTTTATAGACGTAACAGAAACCAGGAGCGCATGGATTGATTCACTGTAGCAGTACAAAGCCCCAGACTTGGTAGATGATGTAGGCTTTCTGCTCAGAGGGAGTTGATAGCATCACATTATACCGTGACGCACCAGCACCTTGCCTTGACCAGACCACACACTAGAAGGTGAAGGGACGACGACGTTTCGACAATCGACTTGAGAATGGTCCAGGACGGACCGAAACGTCGTCGTCCCTTCACCTTCTAGTGTGTGGTCTGGTCAACATACTTTAGCCACGTTATTGTGACTCATCGCCTGCACCTTGCGTTGTGTGGTGGGCACAACACCTCCAGGTGTTCACGCAGCACATCAAGATTCCCTCTTCTTTTCCTGGTGCTTCTCCACCCACCAACATTTCCCACAACACTCTAGGTCCTCCAGTCGGTGTCCAGGAGGAGGTCGAACCAGTGCAGTATTAACTCTAGGCGAGTCAGTTAGCCGGAAGATGGACAGGAGAGATGCCACTTAACCAGATGACAGACAGTTAAGGAACCAACTGACCGGACAGGAGAGAAGCCAGTTGAGATGATAGCTGGAAATAACGACAGAAGACTTAAGAGGTTTATTTTTATTTTTAATATTGTGGGTTTGTTCGACTTCAAACATTTCAGAGACGTCGTTTCTCTCACAATTAAAAAGCAGGTTTATTTTCCAGGTTGAGACAGTTGCGAAAACCTGTTCGCTGTTCGTCCAGTTCTTGTCTGCAAAAAGACCACAAAAATGTAATGTACATGTAAAAAGGCCACAAAAAGATGTAACTGAATTCTCAAGTCTTGTAAATCGTCGATCAGAACGTGAAATGTCATAAAAAAATAGAGTTGTTTTTGGCCAGAAATATCCCCAATTTTTGGTAATCATTTATAGTAATTCGTCAGCTTTTTCCGAGTCTCTCTTTCCTCCGTCTTTTGCCTAATGCTTTTTCGTATCTAAGAATTTTCCTAGTTAATTGTTTTCATTAATTTGTCTGAATTGTTTAAGGCTAAAATTATATTTAATGGGAAACTCTTAATATGTGTTGACGGAAGAGGCAGCCTCCCTCTACTGCTGGTTTACACACCCCTCTACTGCTGGTTTACATCCCTCTGCTGCTGGTTTACACACCCCTCTACTGCTGGTTTACATCCCTCTACTGCTGGTTTACATCCCTCTACTGCTGGTTTGCATCCCTCTACTGCTGGTTTACATCCCTCTACTGCTGGTTTACACACCCCTCTACTGCTGGTTTACACCCCTCTACTGTTTTTTTACACACCCCTCTACTGCTGGTTTACACACCCCTCTACTGCTGGTTTACACACCCCTCTACTGCTGGTTTACACACCCCTCTACTGCTGGTTTACACCCCTCTACTGCTGGTTTACACACCCCTCTACTGCTGGTTTACACCCCTCTACTGCTGGTTTACACACCCCTCTACTGCTGGTTTACACCCCTCTACTGCTGGTTTACATCCCTCTACTGCTGGTTTACATCCCTCTACTGCTGGTTTACACACCCCTCTACTGCTGGTTTACATCCCTCTACTGTTGGTTTACATCCTCTACTGCTGGTTTACACACCCCTCTACTGCTGGTTTACATCCCTCTACTGCTGGTTTACACACCCCTCTACTGCTGGTTTACATCCCTCTACTGCTGGTTTACACACCCCTCTACTGCTGGTTTACATCCCTCTACTGCTGGTTTACACACCCCTCTACTGCTGGTTTACATCCCTCTACTGCTGGTTTACATCCCTCTACTGCTGGTTTACATCCCTTTACTGCTGGTTTACATCCCTCTACTGCTGGTTTACATCCCTTTACTGCTTGTTTACTTCCCTCTACTGTTGGTTTACATCCCTCTACTGCTGGTTTACATCCCTCTACTGTTGGTTTACATCCCTCTACTGCTGGTTTACCTCCCTCTACTGATGGTTTACATCCCTCTACTGCTGGTTTACATCCCACTGCTGCTGCTTTGCACTCCTTTTCTGCTGGCTTGCATCCCTCTTCTACTGGTTTACAACCCTCACCTGCTGGTTTACATCTTTTCTCTGTCGGTTTACATCCCTCTGCTGCTGGTTTGCATCCCTCTTCTACTGGTTTACATCCCTCTCCTGCTGGTTTACATCCCTCTTGTACTGGTTTACAACACTCACCTGCTGGTTTGCATCCCTCTTCTGCTGGTTTACTTTCCTCTCCTGCTGGTTTACATCCCTCTCCTGCAGATTTACATCCCCTTTTCTGCAAGTTTACATCCATCTGCTGCTGGTTACATCCATCTGCTGCTGGTTTACAACCCTCTCTTGCTGGTTTATATCCATCTGTTGTTGGTTTACTTCCCTCTCCTAATTTACACCCCTCTTCAGCAGGTTTACCTTCCTCTTCTACTGGTTTACACCCCTCTTCTGCTGGTTTCCATCCCCCACACTGATTTTCTTTTCCCAGCCCAAAACACCAACAAACTCTCTACTTCCACACCATTGAACAAACTCGACAAGTGTGTGTGTGTGTGTGTGTGTGTGTGTGTGTGTGTGTGTGTGTGTGTGTGTGTGTGTGTGTGTGTGTGTGTGTGTGTGTGTGTGTGTGTGTGTGTGTGTGTGTGTGTGTGTGTGTGTGTGTGTGTGTGTGTGTGTGTGTGTGTGTGTGTGTGTGTGTGTGTGTGTGTGTGTGTGTGTGTGTGTGTGTGTGTGTGTGTGTGTGTGTGTGTGTGTGTGTGTGTGTGTGTGTGTGTGTGTGTGTGTGTGTGTGTGTGTGTGTGTGTGTATGTGTGTGTGTGTGTGTGTGTGTGTGTGTGTGTGTGTGTGTGTGTGTGTGTGTGTGTGTGTGTGTGTGTGTGTGTGTGTGTGTGTGTGTGTGTGTGTGTGTGTGTGTGTGCGTGTACTCACCTAGTTGTACTCACCTAGTTGTGTCTGCAGGATCGAGCATTGACTATTGGATCCCGCCTTTCGAGCATCGGTTGTTTACAGCAATGACTCCTGTCCCATTTCCCTATCATACCTGGTTTTAAAATTATGAATCGTATTTGCTTCCACAACCTGTTCCTGAAGTGCATTCCATTTTTCCACTACTCTCACGCTAAAAGAAAACTTCCTAACATCTCTGAGAGTCATCTGAGTTTCAAGCTTCCATCCATGTCCCCTCGTTCTGTTACTATTCTGTGTGAACATTTCGTTCATGTCCACTCTGTCAATTCCCTTGAGTATTTTATACATTCCTATCATATCATCCCCTCTCCCTTCTTTTTTCTAGTGTCGTAAGGCACAATTCCTTGTGGCGCTCTTCATACACCATCCCTCGTACCTCTGGGACGAGTCCCGTTGCAAACTTCTGAACCTTTTCCAGTTTCCTTATATGCTTCTTCAGATGGGGACTCCAAGGTAAGGTGGCATACTCTAAGACTGGCCTCACGTAGGCAGTGTAAAGCGCCCTAAATGCCTCCATAGTAAGGTTTCTGAATGATGTTCTAACTTTTGCCAGTGTAGAGAACGGTGCTGTTGTTATCCTATTTATATGTGCCTCAGGAGATAGATTAGGTGTTACGTCCACGCCCAGGTCTCTTTCTCGCCTCGTCACAGGTAGGCAGTTCCCTTTCATTGTGTACTGTCCCTTTGGTCTTCTATCACCTAGTCCAATTTCCATAACTTTACTTTTGCTCGTGTTGTACTCCAGTAGCCTAGTTTTTTAGGCTTGTAGTACTAGCACAGCCTAGTACCCTATGACCATCTCTGCCACCTGTTCAAGTCCTCTTGGAGGATCCTACAATCCTCATCTGTCACAACTCTTCTCATCAACTTTGCATCAACCGTGAACATCGACATGTAGGACTCTACTCCTGTAAACATGTCGTTAACATATATTAGAAATAGAATTGGTGCAAGCACCGATCCTTGAGGCACTCCACTCGTTAATGTTCACCAATCCGACTTCTCGCCCTTTACCGTAACTCTTTTGCTCCTTCCTGTTAGGTAGTCCCTTATCCGTGCTAGGGTCTTTCTTCCCATTCCCGCCTGACTCTCCAGTTTGAACAGCAGTCGCTTCTGCTGTACTGTATCAAAGGCTTTTTGGTAGTCTAGAAATATGCAGTCTGCCCAACCTTCTTTGTTCTGTCATATTCTCGTTATTTTATCATAGAATTCCAAAAGGTTTCTTAGGCACGATTTCCCTGTCCAGAACCCATGTTGATGTTTGTTCACAAACCTAATGTTCTCCAGGTGTGCAACCAGTCGTTGCCAAATTATTCTTTCAAGTTTTTTTTTACAGGGGATGCTTGTTAGTGATACGGGTCTGTAGTTAAGTGCCTCCTCCCTATTATCTTTCTTGAAAATCGGTACAACATTTTCCCTCTTCCAGCAATTGGGCAATTCTCCCGACATAAGTGATTCATTAAAGATCCTTGCCAGAGGCACGCTGAGGGCCTGCACTGCCTCTTTTAGTATCTACGGTGATACTTTGTCTGGTCCAAGTGCTTTAGTTGCACCCAGTGTTGTCAACTGTTTCATTACCTCCTCTGCTGTCACCTCTATATCTTATAGTCTTACATCTATGGTAATCTCTTCTAACAATATGAGCACCTCCGGCTCGGTTGTGAACACTCCATGGAAACTGGCATTCAGTGCCTCGCAGATTTCCTTGTCACTGTCTGTATATGCCCCCTCTGTTTTCCTTAGTCTTGTCACTTGGTCGTTCACCGACATTTTACTTCTTATATGGCTGTGTAGTAATTTAGGTTGCTTTTTCGATATGATCGCAATATCGTTCTCATAGTTCCTTTCCGATGTTCTTCTTATGTTAATGTAATCGTTCCTAGCTCTGTTGGATCTGATCTTGTTGTCTTCTGTCCTTTGTCTTCTGTACTTCCTCCACTCCCACCAGTTGGCCATTTTTGCTTTCTGACACTGTCTATTAAACCATGGGTTATTATATTCCCTCTTACTCTTTCCCTTTACTGTTGGTATAAATCTCTCTTCGGCCTCCTTGCATTTCCGTATGACTAGGTCCATCATATCTTGGACTGTTTTTTCTCTAATTTCTTCCTCCCACTGCACTTCTCCCAGATAGTCCCTTATCCTCCTGTTGTCACCTTTCCTGTAGTCCACTCTCCTTTCCCAGATCTCTTGTCGCTTGGTCACAAGTTTGAATTCCATCATGTAGTCAAAGACTAGAACACAATTGTCGCTGGCCCTCAGCGGTATTTCATGTTCCAAATTCTCGATGTCTTCTACGTTCTGGGTGAAAATCAGGTCTAATAGGCTCGGTGCATCTCCTCCTCTTTCCCTTGTGTTTTCCTTCACATGTTGAGTAAGGAAATTCCTGTCTATAATATCTACCAACTTTGCTCCCCACGTTTCGTCCCCTCCATGGGGATTCCTTGATTCCCAATTTATCTCTCCATGATTTAGGTCCCCCATGACCAGCAGTTTCGCTCTCATTCTGTGAGCTAATGTTGCTGCCTTCTGCAGTTCATCTATTAATGCCTTGCTGTTCTTATCATACTCCACCTGGGTCTTCTGCTGTTTGGTGGGGGATTGTAGTTTACAAGATCACAATCTTCCTCCCATCTGCTGTCAGAGTTTCATGTATCGAGCGCGTGTTCTCATTAGTAACCCGGTTTCTAAGGTCTTCGAGCTTTCATTTCCGCTTTATTACGAGTGCCACTCATCCCTCCCTGTCTCCGTGTCCTCTCTTTTCTTATCACCTGGTAGTCCTCTGGAAAGATTGCATCCGAGATCAGGTCATTTATTTTAGTTTCCACTATTGCAACTATGTCAGGATCTGCCTCACTAGCTCTTTCTTGTATCTCTTCTGCTTTATTAGATTCCCCATCAGC
The DNA here is from genome assembly GCF_020424385.1 of Procambarus clarkii. Classification (NCBI taxonomy): domain Eukaryota; kingdom Metazoa; phylum Arthropoda; class Malacostraca; order Decapoda; family Cambaridae; genus Procambarus; species Procambarus clarkii. The sequence goes on from NW_025563171.1 coordinate 26,327, forward strand.
ATTGTTGTACAAAATCTTGAGCTTCTTCATGGAAACTCTGGTACCAGAGTTTGCCCTTTCTTTTGGGGTCTGGTGGGATCTAGGGGGTGTCTGGGAGGTGAATGGGGTCTGGAGGGGTGTTTGAGGGGCGAATGGGGGCTGGATATATACGATGGTAGGTAGGAAGGTCTAGGGTAGGGCCTGGGTAGGTAGGTCTGGAGTAGGAAGGGCATACTGGGTCTGAAGATTAGGGAGGGTCTGAGAGTCGTAGGGGGATTTAGAGGTAGCGTGAGGTTGAGAGTCCGATAGAGGTTGAGAGGTTGGAGGGAGAAGAGTAGAGGTGGTGGGTGGAAGAGGGGAGGATGGATAGTGAGTGTGTGAGAGAGAGAGAGAGAGGTTGTATTAGTCAGGGGGAACTCAGGGGTAGGTGTGGGCATTGGGGCAGAGGGGGGAAGAGGGAAATTGAGGAATAGGTGGGAGGGTTCCCCACAGGGCGGGTCCATGTGAACCCCTTGCAAGGGGAGGGAGGGGGGTCACATGGAAGGAGAGGGGCTGAGGAGTGGTGAGGGGTGGGCAGGTTTGGGGGGTTGAGGGGATGAGCGGGTCCTTGGAATGTGGGTTGAAGTAGATGGACTTGAATGCAATGGGGGTCAGAGAGGTCAGGTGAGGTGTTGGGGAAATAAGCAGATGCAGGGGATAGGAGGGCTGATTTTGGGGGGCTGATATTTCAACCAGGCTGTGACTCATACGTCAGGCTGCGAGCAGCCGCGTCCAACAGCCTGGTTGATCAGTCCAGCAACCAGGAAGCCTGGTCGACGACCGGGCCGCGGGGACGCTTAGCCCCGGAAGCACCTCAAGGTAACCTCAAGGTAACCTGGGAAGCAGGTGTGGGCTGGTGAGCACAGGATGGGGCATGTAATGGGTTAGCACTGGGGTGGGTCACTACGCCCGAATGGGAGGAGTTGTGTCTTAGAGGTCCGCTCGCCCTGTGAGCTATCTGTTCATCTTTTGTCATGTATCTGTCATTATACACGTTATAATACTTTTTGCTACCTCTGAGTAAATGTTTGTGTCGCAGTATGTAATCCACTGCCTCTTCGTTAGTGAACTGTACCAGGACAGGTCGTTTCTTGGTACAGTTATAAGCCCCAATGCGGTGGTGGATTTCCACCTCATTCCCTGCCATCTCGGCACTAATATCTCTCAAGATCCCCTGTAACTCAAAATCTCCATCCTTTCCTGCCTCGATACTGCCTTGGCTTTAAGTTACCCATTAAGTATGATTGACCTCCTCCTCAGTGAAGCACTGTCGTGCTGGTCGCCTCCCCATCCCTCCCACACTTGCTCCTCCATCTCCCACAACTCCCCATTCCCTTGCCATGCTTCCCTTATTCCTGCCAAATTCAGTTGCAAGCTTAGTTATTTTACTTTCCCATGCTACCCTGTTCTTTCTGATTTCTTCTTGAATATAATCCATAAACTCTTGTTTTTGTCTCTGAACCTCGTTCTGTATCTTATTAAATATTTTACTTTTAATCTCATGGATTAGATCCTCTTTCCAAACATCCCTCTTCTCTACAAATTTCCAATCTTCTCCACAAATCTATCATCTTCTTCAGTCATAATACTGCTGGACCTAGACGCCATTCCTGACCTAGTCATCGCTGTAACCAACCTTACCCACGGGGTTCCAAGTACCTTACCGACCTGCTAACACAATATATGTGAGTGAGTCTCCAAGCGTCTCCCCACTTGGTGTAGTAAGGGTTGTCATTCACTCGTATACACGTATTCACTTCGAAGTAGCCTGATTATCCCTTCCCCTTCACTAGTGACCCCAGGAGCTCCTAACCCAACGTCCATCCGACACGACGAACACAAGTGTGTGTGTGTGTGTGTGTGTGTGTGTGTGTGTGTGTGTGTGTGTGTGTGTGTGTGTGTGTGTGTGTGTGTGTGTGTGTGTGTGTGTGTGTGTGTGTGTGTGTACTCACCTAGTTGTACTCACCTAGATGTGCTTGCGGGGGTTGAGCTCTGGCTCTTTGGTCCCGCCTTTCAACCGTCAATCAACAGGTGTACAGGTTCCTGAGCCAATTGGGCTCTATCATATCTACACTTGAAACTGTGTATGGAGTCAGCCTCCACCATATCGCTTCCTAATGCATTCCATTTGTCAACCACTCTGACACTAAAAAAGTTCTTTCTAATATCTCTGTGGCTCATTTGGACACTCAGTTTCCACCTGTATCCCCTAGTGCGTGTGCCCCGTGTGTTAAACAGCCTGTCTTTATCAACCCTGTCGATTCCCTTGAGAATCTTGAATGTGGTGATCATGTCCCCCCTAACTCTTCTGTCTTCCAACGAAGTGAGGTTTAATTCCCTTAGTCTCTCCTCGTAGCTCATACCTCTCAGCTCGGGTACTAGTCTGGTGGCAAACCTTTGAACCTTTTCCAGTTTAGTCTTATGCTTGACTAGATATGGACTCCATGCTGGAGCCGCATACTCCAGGATTGGTCTGACATATGTGGTATATAATGTTCTGAAAGATTCCTTACACAAGTTTCTAAAGGCCGTTCTTATGTTAGCCAACCTGGCATATGCTGCTGATGTTATCCTCTTGATATGAGATTCAGGGGACAGGTCTGGCGTGATATCAACCCCCAGGTCTTTCTCTCTCTCTCTGACTCTTGAAGTATTTCATCTCCCAAATGGTACCTTATATCTGGTCTCCTGCTTCCTACCCCTATCTTCATTACATTACATTTGCTTGGGTTAAACTCTAACAGCCATTTGTTCGACCATTCCTGCAGCTTGTCCAGGTCTTCTTGAAGCCTCAAGCTGTCCTCCTCTGTCTTAATCCTTCTCATAATTTTGGCGTCGTCAGCAAACATTGAGAGGAATGAGTCTATACCCTCTGGGAGATCATTTACGTATATCAGAAACAGGATAGGTCCAAGTACAGAGCCCTGTGGAACTCCACTGGTGACTTCACGCCAGTCTGAGGTCTCACCCCTCACTGTAACTCTCAGCTTTCTATTGCTTAGGTACTCCCTTATCCACTGGAGCGCCCTACCAGTTACTCCTGCCTGTTTCTCCAACTTATGCATTAAGCTTTTATGGGGTACTGTGTCAAAGGCTTTCCGACAGTCCAAAAAAATGCAGTCCGCCCACCCTTCTCTTTTTTGCTTAATCTATGTCATCTGATCGTAGAATTCTATCAAGCCTGTAAGGCAAGATTTATGTGTGTGTGTGTGTGTACTCACCTAGTTGTGTTTGCGGGGGTTGAGCTCTGGCTCTTTGGTCCCGCCTCTCAACCGTCAATCAACAGGTATACAGATTAATGAGCCTATTGGGCTCTATCATATCTACACTTGAAACTGTGTATGGAGTCAGCCACCACCACATCACTTCCTAATGCATTCCATTTGTCAACCACTCTGACACTACAAAAGTTCTTTCTAATATCTCTGTGGCTCATTTGGGCACTCAGTTTCCACCTATGTCCCCATGTGCGTGTGCCCCTTGTGTTAAATAGCCTGTCTTTATCTACCCAATCATTTCCCTTCAGAATCTTGAATGTGGTGATCATGTCCCCCCTAACTCTTCTGTCTTCCAGCGAAGTGAGGTTTAATTCCCGTTGTCTCTCCTCGTTGCTCATACTTTTCAGCTCGGGTACTAGTCTGGTGGCAAACATTTGAACCTATTCCAGCTTAGTCTTATCCTTGACTAGATATGGACTCCATGCTGGGGCTGCATACTCCAGGATTGGCCTGACATATGTGGTATACAAAGTTCTGAATGATTCTTTACACAAGTTTCTGAATGCCGTTCATATGTTGGCCAGCCTGGCATATGCCGCTGATGTTATCCTCTTGATATGTGCTGCAGGAGACAGGTCTGGCGTGATATCAACCCCCAAGACTTTTTCTATCTCTGACTCCTGAAGAATTTCCTCTCCCAGATGATACCTTGTATCTGGCCTCCTGCTCCCTACACCTATCTTCATTACATTACATTTGGTTGGGTTAAACTCTAACAACCATTTGTTCGACCTTCCTTCAGCTTGTCTAGGTCTTCTTGAAGCCTCAAACAGTCCTCTTCTGTTTTAATCCTTCTCATAATTTTAGCATCGTCTGCAAACATTGAGGGAAATGAATCGATACCCTCTGGGAGATCATTTACATATATCAGAAACAAGATAGGACCGAGTACACTTACCTGGTTGATACCTGGTTGATGGGGTTCTGGGAGTTCTTCTACTCCCCAAGCCCGGCCCGAGGCCAGGCTCGACTTGTGAGAGTTTGGTCCACCAGGCTGTTGCTTGGAGCGGCCCGCAGGCCCACATACCCACCACAGCCCGGTTGGTCCGGCACTCCTTGGAGGAATAAATCTAGTTTCCTCTTGAAAATGTCCACGGTTGTTCCGGCAATATTTCTTATGCTTGCTGGGAGGACGTTGAACAACCGCGGACCTCTGATGTTTATACAGTGTTCTCTGATTGTGCCTATGGCACCTCTGCTCTTCATTGGTTCTATTCTACATTTTCTTCCATGTCGTTCACTCCAGTACGTTGTTATTTTACTGTGTAGATTTGGTACTTGGCCCTCCAGTATCTTCCAGGTGTATATTATTTGATATCTCTCTCGTCTTCTTTCTAGTGAGTACATTTGGAGGGCTTTGAGACGATCCCAATAATTTAGGTGCTTTATTGCGTCTATGCGTGCCGTATATGTTCTCTGTATTCCCTCTATTTCAGCAATCTCTCCTGCTTTGAAGGGGGAAGTGAGTACTGAGCAGTACTCAAGACGGGACAACACAAGTGCCTTGAAGAGTACAACCATTGTGATGGGATCCCTGGATTTGAAAGTTCTCGTAATCCATCCTATCATTTTTCTGGCTGTCGCAATATTTGCTTGGTTATGCTCCTTAAACGTTAGGTCGTCAGACATTATTATTCCCAAATCCTTTACATGCTGTTTTCCTACTATGGGTACATTTGATTGTGTTTTGTACTCTGTATTATGTTTAAGGTCCTCATTTTTACCGTACCTGAGTACCTGGAATTTATCACTGTTAAACATCATGTTATTTTCTGATGCCCAGTCGAAAACTTTATTAATATCAGCTTGAAGTTTTTCAATGTCCTCAGCCGAGGTAATTTTCATACTGATTTTTGTGTCATCTGCAAAGGATGATACGAAGCTGTGACTTGTATTTTTGTCTATATCTGATATGAGAATAAGGAAAAGCAGTGGTGCAAGGACTGTACCCTGAGGTACAGAGCTTTTCACTGCACTTGGACTAGATTTTATATGGTTGACAGTTACTCGCTGAGTCCTGTTTGACAGAAAACTGAGTATCCAGCGTCCTACTTTACCGGTTATTCCCATTGACTTCATTTTGTGTGCTATCACGCCATGGTCACATTTATCGAAGGCCTTTGCGAAGTCCGTGTATATCACATCAGCATTCTGTTTCTCTTCTAATGCCTCAGTGACTTTGTCGTAGTGCTCAAGTAGCTGTGAGAGGCACGATCTTCCCGCTCGAAATCCATGTTGGCCTGGGTTGTGAAGGTCATTGGTCTCCATGAAATTGGTGACCTGACTCCTAATCACTCTCTCAAATACTTTTATGATGTGCGATGTTAGTGCAACTGGTCTATAATTTTTTGCCAATGCTTTGCTCCCTCCCTTGTGTAGAGGGGCTATGTCTGCTACTTTAAGTGCATCTGGTATCTCCCCCGTGTCCAAGCTCTTCCTCCACACTATACTGAGTGCCTGTGCTACCGGCACTTTGCATTTCTTTATAAATATTGAATTCCATGAGTCTGGACCTGGGGCCGAGTGCATGGGCATGTTTTCAATTTCTTTTTCAAAATTTAGTGCGCTCGTGTTTATATCAGTTATATTTACCGGGGTTTGAATATCCCGCATAAAGAAATTGTCTGGATCTTCCACCTTCATGTTGTTTATTGGAGTGCTAAACATGTCCTCATACTGCTTTTTTAGGATTTCACTAATTTCTTTGTCATCCTCCGTGTATGAACCTTCACTTGTACGAATAGGTCCAATACTGGCAGTGGTTTTTGCTTTTGATTTCGCATATGAGAAGAAATATTTTGGATTTTTCTTTATTTCCTGAATTGCTTTCTGTTCTAACTGCCTTTCTTCAGTTTCATATGAGTGTTTCAATTTCCGCTCGATTTCTTCAATCTCCCTATTTAAATTATTCCTTCTTTGACGGGAAATTCGTGTCTGCATAAGCAGTTCCGTTATTTTTTTCCTGCGTTTATAGTGTCGTCTGCGTTCTCTTTCTACGTTAGATCTCTTTCTGGCTTTCCTCAAAGGAACATGTTTCAGACAGACTTGATACGCTTCTGAAGTAAGTTTTTCTATTCCTTCTGTAGGACTTGTATTATTTAGAACAGTTCCCCATGGAATGTTTGTAAGTTCCCTGTTTATTATCTCCCAGTCTATCCTTTTATTATTAAAATTGAATTTACTGAATAGCCCCTCTCGCTTTATCAACGTTTTAGGTCTATTCTGAGTATTGATGGTCGTTTGCACTTCAATGAGTTTGTGATCTGAGTATGTGGTATCTGATATCGTAATGTCTCTGATAATGTCTTCATTGTTCGTAAAGACCAGATCTAGAATATTTTCATTTCTCGTTGGCTCCGATATCTGCTGATTGAGTGAAAATTTGTCACAGAATCTAAGTAGTTCTCTAATCTGTGGTTGGTTAGGTCCTGATAGATTTCCTGGTATAATATTATTGTTTGCTATTTTCCACCTGAGACTAGGCAAGTTGAAGTCACCTAGGAAAATAATATCAGGTATCGGGTTCTCCAAATTATCAAGGCTATTCTCTATTTTGCTTATCTGTTCTGTGAATTCCTCAGCCGTTGCATCTGGCGGTTTGTATATTAGTATAATCACTAAATTTATTTTCTCTATTTTTAATCCCAGTACCTCTACCACCTCATTTGTAACGTTTAGGAGCTCCGAGCATACAAGGTCTTCCCTAATATACAGACCCACTCCTCCATGTGACCTAATTTTCCTATCACACCTGTATAGGTTATATCCTGGAATCCAGATCTCACTGTCCAACAATTCCCCTGCATGGGTTTCTGTGAAAGCTCCAAATACTGCATTTGACTCCGTGAGGAGGCCATTTATGAACTGTACTTTGTTGTTTGTTCTTGTTTTCAGTCCTTGTATGTTGGCAAAGATGAATGAGGTTACTCTATTAGTGATAGTTTGAATGGGAGACTTTTTCGGCACGTCCATTAATCGTGGACATAATGAGTTTGTTCTGACCAGTACTGATTGTTGTAGGGCAGTTTTCTGTCGTAGTTGTAGTTCCCTTTCGGTGGGTAATTGTATCTGTAATTCTGGAATGCCAGTGGATCTGGCATCCAGTTCCATACACTCTCCATGCTGCTCCTTTTGAATTCTCTGCCGGTCTGGTATAAAAAATTTATAGAGTTTCCTCCAAATTCATTATCCTGCTTGCCACTCTTTATGTAGCGTTCCGTGCCTTTCACGTGAAAGTGTGGGCAGCTAAGGTCATAGCATTTTCTGTCCTCCAGTGAGGTTTGGCACATGTCAGGATGGAAAAACCTACATATTGATCCAAATCGACACTCACCTTTCCTAAGCATATTTAAACATTTTTTGGGATGTTGGTAACTGCATTCTAATCCTTTCTTATTACCAGCATATCTATGTCTGCATATGCCCTTTGCATAAAATTTGCATAAGTCTGTCCTTCTGTTCTGAATTGCTCTATCGAGAACCGTCGTGGTGTCTGTACCTATCGAGCTGTCAGTGCTGTCTGGTACACTTTCTAGTTTACTGTCATCTACATCCTGGCCTACTGAGTCAGAGTTTGCAACTTCCTGAGTTTCAGCCTCAGTTTCATCCCTGACTATAGCCTCCGCCCCTTGTATATTAGAATTGTTGTTCCTTTCCCACTCCTGGATGGCTGGTAGGCTTCCAATGAATGATGTTTTCCGTTCATGCGTCATGTTATCTAGAAGGTTTTTTAGGATATTCCAAGCTGGCAGGTCATTTTTACACTCCCAGAGCAAGTGGCCATCTCTCAGTGCCGTAGTGTTACTCACTCCTGTACAAGCCGAATGGAATCTAGTCTTACAGATATAACATTCAATTCCCGTTACCTTCGTCTTTAAGAAGTTGTTACAGTGGCCACAAATTTGTTTATTTACTCCCATATTGCCTTGTTTTGTTGTATATATCTATATATTTATAATATTATATGTATATTGTATATTTGTAACAATATATATGTATATATATTTATATGTTTAATATTATAATATTATATGTATATCGTATATTTGTAATATTATGTGTGTTATTTTGTTCAAACTTTATGGCAGGTACTTAGCGTAGGTAGCGAGGCTGGTCCCCCGGTCAGTACAGGTGACCTCTTGTGGCCCAGGTTGATGTCACCAGTTTCCAGTTACCCGATTTATAACCACTGATGCCGCCTCTTGCCACTATTTTATATTTCTAGTATTCTATATTTATAATATTCACTTCCAACTTATATGTTGTTGTGATACCCGTTCCACATCACTGTTCCACGAATCACCGTTCACTATTTTTTTTTTTTTTTTTTTTTTTTTTTTTTTTTTTTTTTTTTTTTTTTTTTTATCCTAATACACGCATGTACACAAAGCCTCGTTCACTGGCTCACACGTGGTCTCCCGTTTATTCTCTATTTAACACAAAGTTCTATTGTTAATGACTATTTTTAATTTTCCAGCGGTCACTATGCACTTTGTTATGTCTGTAATCAGTAATCCACGGCAGTAGTCCTACGAATCCCTGTTAATGTCACGATTTTAACAGAGCGCGCACGGTACGTCTACCCCCTCCCTCGACCTCGACCTCCCTCCCTCCAGATGTGTTACCAGATTTTTTCTCACGATCTTCTCCATCACCTTGCATGGTATACAAGTCAAAGACACTGGCCTGTAGTTAAGTGCCTCTTGCCTGTCGCCCTTTTTGTATATTGGGACCACAATCGCTGTCTTCCATATTTCTGGTAGGTCTCCCGTCTCCAGTGACTTACTATACACTATGGAGAGTGGCAAGCAAAGTGCCTCTGCACACTCTTTCAGTATCCATGGTGAGATCCCATCTGGACCAACAACCTTTCTAACATCCAGATCCAGCAGGTGTCTCTTGACCTCCTCTCTCGTAATTTCGAACTCTTCCAAGGCCGCCTGGTTTACCTCCCTTTCTCCTACCACAGTGACCTCACCTTGTTCTATTGTGAAGACCTCCTGGAACCTCTTGTTGAGTTCTTCACACACCTCTCTGTCATTCTCTGTATACCTGTCCTCACCTGTTCGAAGTTTCAATACCTGTTCTTTCACTGTTGTTTTCCTTCTGATGTGACTGTGGAGTAGCTTTGGTTCGGTCTTGGCTTTGTTTGCTATATCATTTTCAAAACTTTTCTCTGCTTCTCTTCTCACCCTGACGTACTCATTCCTGGTTCTCTGGTATCTCTCTCTGCTTTCTGGTGTTCTCTTATTCCGGAAGTTCCTCCACGCCCTTTTGTTCAGTTTCTTCGCTTCCATACATGCCCTATTATTCCATGGATTCTTCTGTTGCTTCTCGGATTTTTCCCGTTGGGGACGGGATGAACCTGTTTACTGCCTCCTGACACTTTTGGGTAACATAGTCCATCATACCCTGTACAGACTTATCTCTGAGGTCTGTGTCCTAAGGTATTTCACTTAGGAAACTTCTCATCTGTTCATAATTTCCCTTTCGGTATGCCAGCGTTTTGATTCCTAGTTCTTTTTTGCGGGAGATAAGTTCTAGCTCGACCAGGTACTCAAAGTTCAATACACTGTGGTAACTCATTCCCAAGGGCGTTTCTATCTTAACTTCTCTTATATCCCTCTCATTTAGTGTTAATATCAAATCAAGCATTGCTGGTTCATCTTCTCCTCTCATTCTTGTTGGTTCTGTGATGTGCTGGCTTAGAAAGTTTCTTGTTGCCACGTCCAGCAACTTAGCCCTCCATGTTTCTGGTCCTCCATGCGGGTCTCTGTTCTTCCAATCTATCTTCCCATGGAGATATGTGTGTGTGTGTGTGTGTGTGTGTGTGTGTGTGTGTACTCACCTAGTTGTACTCACCTAGTTGTGTCTGCAGGATCGAGCATTGACTCTTGGATCCCGCCTCTCGAGCATCGGTTGTTTACAGCAATGACTCCTGTCACATTTCCCTATCATACCTGGTTTTAAAATTATGAATAGTATTTGCTTCCACAACTTGTTCCTGAAGTGCATTCCATTTTCCCACTACTCTCACGCTAAAAGAAAACTTCCTAACATCTCTGTGACTCATCTGAGTTTCAAGCTTCAATCCATGTCCCCTCGTTCTGTTACTATTCCGTGTGAACATTTCGTCTATGTCCACTCTGTCAATCCCTCTGAGTATCTTATACATTCTTATCATGTCCCCCTCTCCCTTCTTCTTTCTAGTGTCGTAAGGCACAGTTCCCTCAGGCGCTCCTCATACCCCATCCCTCGTAGCTCTGGGACGAATCTCGTTGCAAACCTCTGAACCTTTTCCAGTTTTATTATATGCTTCTTCAGATGGGGACTCCATGATGAGGCGGCATACTCTAAGACTGGCCTTACGTAGGCAGTGTAAAGCGCCTTAAATGCCTCCTTACTTAGGTTTCTGAATGATGTTTTAACTTTTGCCAGTGTAGAGTACACTGCTGTCGTTATCCTATTTATATGTGCCTCAGGAGATAGATTAGGTGTTACGTCCACCACCAGGTCTCTTTCACGCGTCGTTACAGGTAGGCTGTTCCCCTTCATTGTGTACTGTCCCTTTGGTCTCCTATCTCCTAGTCCCATTTCCATAACTTTACATTTGCTCGTGTTGAATTCCAGTAGCCATATCTCTGACCATCTCTGCAACCTGTTCAGGTCCTCTTGGAGGATCCTACAATCCTCATCTGTCACAACTCTTCTCATCAACTTTGCGTCATCTGCAAACATCGACATGTAGGACTCTATGCCTGTAAACATGTCTTTAACATATACAAGAAATAATATTGGTCCCAGCACCGATCCTTGTGGTACTCCACTTGTTACTGTTCCCCAGTCCGACTTCTCACATCTTACCGTAACTCTTTGGCTCCTTCCTGTTAGGTAGTTCCTTATCCATGCTAGGACCTTTCTCCCCACCCCCGCCTGCCTCTCGAGCTTGAACAGCAGTCTCATTTGCATTACTGTATCAAAGGCTTTTTGGCAGTCCAGAAATATGCAGTCTGCCCAACCATCTCTGTCCTGTCTTATCCTTGTTACTTTATCATAGAATTCTAAAAGGTTTGTTAGGCATGATTTCCCTGTCCAGAACCCATGTTGATGTTTGTTCACAAACCTAATGTTCTCCAGGTGTGCAACCAGTCGTAGCCTAATTATTCTTTCCAGTATTTTGCAGGGGATGCTTGTCAGTGATACAGGTCTATAGTTAAGTGCCTCCTCCCTATCACCTTTCTTGAAGATCGGCACGACATTTGCCTTCTTCCAGCAACTGGGCAATTCTCCTGACATAAGTGACTCATTAAAGATCATTGCCAGAGGCACGCTGAGGGCCTGTGCTGCTTCTTTTAGTATCCACGGTGATACTTTGTCTGGTCCAACTGCTTTAGTTGCATCTAGAGTTGTCAACTGTTTCATTACCTCCTCTGCTGTCACCTCTATATCTGATAGTCTTTCATCTAGGGTAACCCCTTCCACCGATGGGAGCTGCTCAGGCTCGGTAGTGAACACTCCATGGAAACTGGCATTCAGTGCCTCGCAGATTTCCTTGTCACTTTCAGTATATGCCCCCTCTGTCTTCCTTAGTCTTGTCACTTGGTCGTTCACCGACATTTTTCTTCTTATATGACTGTGTAGTAACTTTGGTTGTTTTTCGCTTTGATTGCAATATCGTTCTCATAGTCCCTTTCCGATGTTCGTCTTATGTTAATGTAATCGTTCCTAGCTCTGTTGTATCTGATCCTGTTGTCCTCTGTTCTTTGTCTTCTGTACTTCCTCCACTCCCGCCTGCTGGCCAATTTTAGCTTCCTGACACTGTCTATTAAACCATGGGTTATTATATTCCTTCTTATTTTTTCCCTTTACCGTTGGTATAAATCTCTCTTCGGCCTCCTGGCATTTCTGTATGACTAAGTCCATCATATCTTGGACTGTTTTTCCTCTAATTTCTTCCACTGCACTTCACCCAGATAGTCCCTTATCCTCATATAGTCTACTTTCCTGTAGTCAGCTCTCCTTTCCCAGATCTCTTGTCCCATGGTCATAAGTTTGAATTCCATCATGTAGTCAAAGACTACAAAGACACAATGGTCACTGGCCCCTAGAGGTATTTCATGCTCTAAATTCTCGATATCTTCTATGTTCTGGGTGAAAATCAGGTCTAATAGGCTCGGTGCATCTCCTCCTCTTTCCCTTGTGTCTTCCTTCACATGTTGTGTCAGGAAATTCCTGTCTATAGCATCTACTAATTTTGCTCCCCACGTTTCGTCCCCTCCATGGGGATTCCTTGATTCCCAATTTATCTCTCCATGATTTAGGTAACCCATGATCAGCAGCTTCACTCTCATTCTGTGGGCTAGTGTTACTGCCTTCTGCTGTTCATCTATACATGCTTTGTTGTTGTCATCATACTCCTGCCTGGGTCTTCTACTGTTTGGTGGGGGATTGTAGATTACCAAGATCACAATCTTCCTCCCATCTATTGTCAGAGTTCCATGTATGAAGCTTGTGCACTCATTGGTAACTCGATTTCCTAGGTCTTCAAACTTCCATTTCCGCTTTATTAGGAGTGCTACTCCCCCTCCCTGTCTCTGTGTCCTCTCTTTTCGTATCACCTGGTACCCTTCAGGAAAGATTGCATCTGAGATCATGTCATTAATTTTATTTTCCCCAATTTCAACTATGTCAGGATCTGCTTCACTCACTCTTTTTTTATCTCTTCTGCTTTATTAGATACCCCATCAGCATTGGTGTACCAAACCTTGAGATTCTTCATGGAAACTCTTGTACCAGAGTTCTCCCTATTCTCTGGGGGTCTGGGGGGTGTCTGGGGGGTGACTGGGGGCAGGGGGGATCTGGGGGATCTGGGGGGTGTCTGGGGGATGACTGGGGTCGGGGAGGATCCGGGGAATGTCTGGGGGGATCCGGGGGGTGTCTGGGGGGGGGTCTGGGGGTGTATGGGTGGTGAAAGAGGTCAGGAGGGGTGCTTGGGGGGCTACTGAGGGCTTGGCTTCTAAGAAGGTAGGTAGGAGGGTCTGGGGTAGGGCCTGGGTAGGTAGGTCTGGAGTAGGAAGGGCATACTGGGTCTGAAGATTAGGGAGGGCATAGAGGGGTTGGGAGATAGCGTACGGTTGGGAGTCAGATAGAGGTTGAGAGGTTGGGAGGGGGAAGGATAGAGGGGTTAGGGGGAACCTCCCACCCCCCTCGCAAGGGTGGGGGGTCACATGGAAGGAGAGGGGATGAGGAGGGGTGAGGGCTGGGTAGGCTTTGGGTGTTGAGGGGATGAGGGCTGGGTGGGTTCTTGGGGTTGAGGGGATGAGGGCTCGGTGGGTTTTGGGGGTTGAGGGGATGAGGGCTAGGTGGGTTTTGGGGATTGAGGGGATGAGGGCTGGACGGGTTTTGGGGGTTGAGGTGATGAGGGGGTCCTTGGAATGTGGGATGAATTTGACTGCAGTGGGGTCAGAGGGGTCAAGGGATGTGTTGCGGAGATAAGCAGGGGCGGCTGATTTGGGGAAGGGGTGACCTGAGAAGCAGGTGTGAGCTGGTTAGCATAGGGTGGATTAGCACTGGGGTGTGTAGCTACTCTCAAATGGGAAGAGTTGTATTGTTGTTAACTTGCTCTGTGGGCAATCTGTTCCTCCTTCGACATGAATTTGTCAATATATACGTTGTAGTAATTTTCGCTACCTCTGAGTAAGTGTTTGTGATGCAGTATGTAATCCACTGCCTCTTCGTTAGTGAACTGTACCAGGACAGGTCATTTCCTGTTACAGTTGTATGGTCCAATGCGTCGTTGAACTTGCACCTCATTCCCTGCCATCTGGGCTCTCACGTCTCTCAAGATCTCCTGTAGCTCCAAATCCTCAATCTCCATCCTTTCCTGCCTCGATGGTGCCCTGGCTTCAAGCAATCCATGGATTATGATTGTCCTCTTTCTCAGTTCAGCGTCATGCTGGTGGCCCTCTCCCTGGCTGACCCCCACCCCTCCCACACCGCTACTCCACCTACTACTACTCCCCCTTCCCCTGCCAAGCTTCCCTTATTCCTGCCAAATTCATTAGTAAGCCTAGATATTTCTCCTTGCCATTCTACCCTGCTCTTTGTGATTTCCTCTTGAATATAATCCATAAACTCTTGTTTGAATCTTTGAACCTTGTCCTGTATCTTATTGTAGACTTCACTTTTAATCCCCTGGATTAGATCACCTATCCAAACATCCCTCTTCTCTACAAATTTCCCAATCATCTTCTCCACAAACCTATCTTCTTCCTCAATTATAATACTGTTGGACCTAGACACCCTTCCTGACCTAGTCATTGCTATAATGCAACCATACCCACAGGGGTTCCAAGTATCTTACCGTCCTGCTAACACAATAGGTGAGTGAATCTCCAATCGTCGTCCCACGTGGTGGTAGAAGGGTTGCTGCCGGGGTGAGGTCACGCGGTCAGAGGCGGTGAGGTCTGCTCCACACTGCACAGTACTTCCTCAACTATTTTGAATTACGCTATTTAAACTGTTTTTTCTTCACTACCTTATGGCTTTGGTCTCAAAACCCAAGGTTTTTTCATTCACTTGTACACACTTTTTCACTTCGAAGTTGCCTGATTACCCCTCCTACTCCACTAGTGAACCAGGAGCTCCCAACCCACGTCCACCCAACACGATGGTCACAAGTCAAGTGTGTGTGTGTGTGTGTGTGTGTGTGTGTGTGTGTGTGTGTGTGTGTGTGTGTGTGTGTGTGTGTGTGTGTGTGTGTGTGTGTGTGTGTGTGTGTGTATGTGTGCGTGTGAGTGTGTGTGTGTGTGTGTGTGTGTGTGTGTGTGTACTCACCTATTTGTACTAAACCTATTTGTGCTTGCAGGATCGAGCATTGACTCTTGGATCCCTCCTTTCCAGCCATCGGTTGTTTACAGCAATGACTCCTGTCCCATTTATTTCCCTATCATACCTAATTTTTAAATTATGAATAGAGTTTGCTTCCACAACCTGTTCCCCAAGTGCATTACATTTTTTCCACTACTCTCACGCTAAAAGAAATCTTCCGAACATCTCTGTGACTCATCTGAGTTTCCAGTTTCCACCCATGTCCCCTCGTTCTGTTATTATTACGGGTGAACATTTCATCTATTTACACTTTGTCAATTCCTCTGAGTATTTTATATGTTCCTATCATATCTCCTCTCTCCCTTCTTTTCTCTAGTGTCGTAAGGTTCAGTTCCCTCAGACGTTCTTCATATCCCATCCCTCGTAACTCTGGGACAAGCCTCGTCGCAAACCTCTGAACCTTCTCTAGTTTCATTATGTGTTTCTTCAGGTGGGGTCTCCATGATGGCGCGGCATACTCTAAGACTGGTCTCACGTAGGCAGTGTAAAGCGCCCTAAAAGCCTCCTCACTTAGGTTTCTGAATGAAGTTCTAATTTTCGCCAGTGTAGAGTACCTGCTGTCTTTATCCTATTTATATGTGCCTCAGGAGTTAGATTAGGTGTCACATCTACTCCCAGATCTCTTTCTCGAATCGTTACAGGTAGGCAGTTCCCTTTCATTGTATACTGTCCTTTTGGTCATCTATCACCTGTGTTGAACTCCAGTAGCCATTTTCCTGATCATCTCTGCAACCTGTTGAAGTCCTCTTGAAGGATCCTACAATCCTCATCTGTCACAACTTTTCTCATTAATTTTGCGTCATCCGCAAACATTGACATGTATGATTCCACACCTGTAAACATGTCATTTATGTAAATTAGAAAGAGGATTGGGCCCAGCACCGATCCTTGAGGTACTCCACTCGTTACTGTTCGCCAGTCCGACTTCTCGCCCCTTACCATTACCCTCTGGCTCCTTCCTGTTAGGTAGTTCCTCACCCATGCTATGGCCTTTCCGCTTACTCCTGCCTGCCTCGCAAGTTTGTAAAGCAGTCTCATGTGCGGTACTGTATCAAAGGCCTTTTGGCAGTCAAGAAATATGCAGTCTGCCCAGCCTTTTCTGTCCTGCCTTATCCATGTTACTTTGTCATAGAATTCTAAAAGGTTTATTAGGCATGATTTCCCTGTCCAGAACCCATGTTGGTGCTTTTTTACAAACCCAATGCTCTCCAGGTGCTCAACAAGTCTTAGCCTAATTATTCTTTCAAGTATTTTTGCAGGGGATGCTTGTCAGTGATACGGGTCTGTAGTTAAGTGCCTCCTCCCTATCACCTTTCCTGAAAATCGGTACGACATTTGCCTCCTTCCAGCAACTGGGCAATTCTCCCAACCTAAGTGACTCATTAAAGATCATTGCCCGAGGCACGCTGAGAGCCTGCACTGCCTCTTTTAGTATTCACGGTGATACTTTGTCTGGTCCAACCGCTTTAGTTGCATCCAGTGTTGTCAACTGTTTCATTACTTCCTCTGCTGTCACCTCTATATCTGATAGTCTTCTATCTAGGGTAACCCCTTCCAAGAATGGGAGCTGCTCAGGCTCAGTAGTGAACACTCCATGGAAACTGGCATTCAATACCTCACAGATTTCCTTGTCGCTTTCTGTATATGCCCCTTCTGTTTTCCTCAGTCTTGTCACTTGGTCATTTACCGACATCTTCCTTCTTATATGGCTATGTAGTAATTTAGGTTGCTTTTTCGCTTTGATTGCAATATCATTCTCATAATTTCTTTCCGACACTCGTCTTATGTTAATGTAATCGTTCCTAGCTCTGTTACATCTAATCCTGTTGTCCTCTGTCCTTTGTCTTCTGTACTTCCTCCACTCCCTCCTGCTTCTTACTTTTGCTTCCTGACATTGTCTATTAAACCCTGGGTAGTTATATTCCCTACTGCTTTTTTCCTTTACTATTGGAATAAATCTCTCCTAAGCCTCCATGCATTTCCACATGACTTGGTTCATCATATCTTGCACTGTTTTTCCTCTAATTTCTTGCTCCCACTGCACTTCTCCCAAGTAGTCCCTTATCCTTCTGTAGTCCCCTCTTCTGTAATCAAGTCTCCTTACTCGGACCTCTTGTCCTTTGGTCACAATTTTAAACTTCATCATGTAGTCAAAGACTAGGACACAATGGTCACTGGCTCCTAGTGGTATTTCATGTTCTAAATGCTCAATGTCTTCTACATTCTGGGTGAAAACGAGGTCTAATAGGCTGTGCGTATCCCCACCTCTTTCCCTAGTGTCTTCCTTCACATGCTATGTTAGGAAATTTCTGTCAATAACATCTACTAGCTTCGCTCCCCAGGTCTCCTCCCCGCCATAGGCATTCCTCGTTTCCCAATCTATCTCTCCGTGATTTAGGTCCCCCATGACCAGCAGGTTCGCCTTCATTCTATGCGCTATTGTTGCTGCCCACTGCAGTTTATCTATACATGCCTTGTTGCTGTCCTCATACTCCTGCCTGGGCTTTCTACTGTTTGGTGGGGGATTGTAGAGTAATAAGATTACAATCGTTTTCCCATCCACTGTCAGAGTTCCATGTATGGAGCTTGTGCTTTCATTGGTACCCGGATTTTCCGTTCATCAAACTTCCATTTGTGTGTGTACTCACCTAGTTGTGTGTGTGTGTGTGTGTGTGTGTGTGTGTGTGTGTGTGTGTGTACTCACTTAGTTGTACTCACCTAGTTGTGCTTGCGGGGGTTGATCTCTGGCTCTTTGGTCCCGCCTCTCAACCGTCAATCAACTGATATACAGGTTCCTGAGCCTATTGGGCTCTATCATATCTACACTTGAAACTGTATATGGAGTCAGCCTCCACCACATCACTTCCTAATGCATTCCATTTGTAACCACTCTGACACTGAAAAAGTTCTTTCTAATATCTCTGTGGCTCATTTGGGCACTCAGTTTCCACCTGTGTCCCCTTGTTCGTGTGCCCCTTGTGTTGAATAGCCTGTCTTTGTCAACCCTGTCGATTCCCCTGAGAATCTTGAATGTGGTGATCATGTCCCCCCTAACTCTTCTGTCTTCCAACGTCGTGAGGTTCAATTCCCGTAGTCTCTCCTCGTAGCTCATACCTCTCAGCTCGGGTACTAGTCTGGTGGCAAACCTTTGAACCTTTTCCAGTTTAGTCTTATGCTTGACTAGATATGGATTCCATGCTGGAGCCGCATACACCAGGATTGGTCTGACATATGTGGTATATAATGTTCTGAAAGATTCCTTACACAAGTTTCTAAAGGCCGTTCTTATGTTAGCCAACCTGGCATATGCTGCTGATGTTATCCTCTTGATATGAGCTTCAGGGGACAGGTCTGGCGTGATATCAACCCCTAGGTCTTTCTCTCACTCTGACTCTTGAAGTATTTCATCCCCAAATGATACCTTGTATCTGGTCTCCTGCTTCCTACCCCTATCTTCATTACATTACATTTGCTTGGGTTAAACTCTAACAGCCATTTATTCGACCATTCCTGCAGCTTGTCCAGGTCTTCTTGAAGCCTCAAGCTGTCCTCCTCTGTCTTAATCCTTCTCATAATTTTGGCGTCGTCAGCAAACATTGAGAGGAATGAGTCTATACCCTCTGGGAGATCATTTACGTGTATCAGAAACAGGATAGGTCCAAGTACAGAGCCCTGTGGGACTCCACTGGTGACTTCACGCCATTCTGAGGTCTCACCCCTCACTGTAACTCTCTGCTTCCTATTGCTTAGGTACTCCCTTATCCACTGGAGCGCCCTACCAGTTACTCCTGCCTGTTTCTCCAGCTTATGCATCAACCTTTTATGGGGTACTGTGTCAAAGGCTTTCCGACAGTCCAAAAAAATACAGTCCGCCCATCCTTCTCTTTCTTGCTTAATCTTTGTCACCTGATCGTAGAATTCTATCAAGCCTGTAAGGCAAGATTTACCCTCCCTGAACCCATGTTGATGGGTTGTCACGAAGTCTCTTCTCTCCAGATGTGTTACTAGGTTTTTTCTCACAATCTTCTCCATCACCTTGCATGGTATACAAGTTAAGGACACTGGCCTGTAGTTCAGTGCCTCTTGTCTGTCACCCTTTTTGTATATTGGTACTACATTAGCAGTCTTCCATATTTCTGGTAGGTCCCCCGTTTCCAGTGACCTACTATACACTATGGAGAGTGGCATGCAAAGTGCTCCTGCACACTCTTTCAATACCCATGGCGAGATTCCGTCCAGCCCAACAGCTTTTCTCACATCCAGCTCCAATAGGTGCTTCTTGACCTCATCTCTTGTAATTTCGAACCTTTCCAAGGTCACCTGGTTTGCTGCCACCTCTCCTAGCGCCGTGACTTCTCCCTGTTCTATTGTAAAGACCTCCTGGAACCTTTTGTTGAGTTCTTCACACACCTCTTTGTCATTCTCTGTGTACCTGTCCTCGCCCACCCTAAGTTTCATCACCTGTTCCTTCACTGTTGTCTTCCTCCTGATGTGACTGTCTAGTAGCTTTGGTTCGGTCTTGGCTTTATTAGCTATATCATTTTCATACCTTTTCTCAGCTGCTCTTCTCACACTAACATACTCGTTCCTGGTTCTCTGGTATCTCTCTCTACTTTCTGGTGTTCTGTTATTACGGAAGTTCCTCCATGCCCTTTTGTTCAGCTCCTTTGCTTTCATACATTCCCTATTAAACCACGGATTCTTCCTTTGCTTCTCTGTTTTTTCCTGTCGGGCTGGGACAAACCTGCTTACAGCCTCCTGACATTTTTGGGTGACATAGTCCATCATGTCTTGTACGGACTTGGTTCCGAGTTCTGTGTCCCAATGTATATCCCATAGGAATTTATTCATCTCCTCATAGTTTCCCTTTCGGTACGCCAGCCCTTTATTTCCCAGTTCTTTTTTGGGGGTGATAATTCCTAGCTCAACCAGGTACTCAAAGCTCAATACACTATGATCACTCATTCCCAAGGGGGCTTCCAACTTAACTTCCCTTATATCCGACTCATTTAGGGTAAATATCAGATCAAGCAAGGCTGGTTCATCCTCTCCTCTCATTCTTGTCGGTCCCTTGACGTGTTGACTTAGAAAGTTTCTTGTTGCCACATCCAGCAGCTTAGCTCTCCATGTGTCTGGGCCTCCATGTGGGTCTCTGTTCCCCATATCTATCTTCCCATGGTTGAAGTCTCCCATGATTAGTAGTCTGGATCCGTTCCTGCTAGCCACAGAAGCTGCTCTCTCTATTATATTGATGGTGGCCAAGTTGTTTCTATCATATTCCTGTCTGGGTCTTCTGTCATTCGGTGGGGGGTTATATATGACTACTACTATAATTTTCTGTCCTCCAGTTGCTATGGGGCCTGATATGTAGTCACTGAAACCTTCACAGTTCTGAATTACCATCTCTTCGAAACTCCATCCTTCTCTTAGTAGCAATGCTACACCACCTCCTCCTCTCCCTTCTCTCTCTTTCCTCACTACATAGTAGCCCTGTGGAAACACTGCGTTTGTTATGATTTTCGTTAGCTTTGTTTCTGTGAGTGCTATTATGTCTGGGTTTTCTCCTAGTGCCCATTCTTCGAGTTCACTTGTTTTATTTGTAATCCCATCTATGTTAGTGTACATTGCCTTGAAGCTCACTTTCTTCTGTTCATTTTCTTGTCCCTTTTTTGGCGAGCATGGGATGGCAGGTAGGGTGAGGGGGGGAGGGTGGGTGTGTGTGTGTGTGTGTGTGTGTGTGTGTGTGTGTGTGTGTGTGTGTGTGTGTGTGTGTGTGTGTGTGTGTGTGTGTGTGTGTGTGTGTGTGTGTGTGTGTGTGTGTGTGTGTGTGTGTGTGTGTGTGTGTGTGTACTCACCTATTTGTACTCACCTATTTGTGCTTGCAGGATCGAGCATTGGCTCTTGGATCCCGCCTTTCCAGCCATCGGTTGTTTACAGCAATGACTCCTGTCCCATTTCCCTATCATACCTAATTTTAAAATTATGAATAGAGTTTGCTTCCACAACCTGTTCCCCAAGTGCATTCCATTTTTCCACTACTCTCACGCTAAAAGAAAACTTCCTAACATCTCTGTGACTCATCTGAGTTTCCAGTTTCCACCCATGTCCCCTCGTTCTGTTATTATTACGTGTGAACATTTCATCTATTTCCACTTTGTCAATTCCCCTGAGTATTTTATATGTTCCTATCATATCTCCTCTCTCCCTTCTTTTCTCTAGTGTCGTAAGGTTCAGTTCCCTCAGACGTTCTTCATATCCCATCCCTCGTAACTCTGGGACAAGCCTCGTCGCAAACCTCTGAACCTTCTCCAGTTTCCTTATGTGTTTCTTCAGGTGGGGGCTCCATGATGGCGCGGCATACTCTAAGACTGGTCTCACGTAGGCAGTGTAAAGCGCCCTAAAAGCCTCCTCACTTAGGTTTCTGAATGAAGTTCTAATTTTCGCCAGTGTAGAGTACGCTGCTGTCGTTATCCTATTTATATGTGCCTCAGGAGTTAGATTAGGTGTCACATCCACTCCCAGGTCTCTTTCTCGAATCGTTACAGGTAGGCAGTTCCCCTTCATTGTGTACTGTCCCTTTGGTCGTCTATCACCTGATCCCATTTCCATAACTTTACATTTACTGGTGTTGAACTCCAGTAGCCATTTCCCTGACCATCTCTGCAACCTGTTTAAGTCCTCTTGGAGGATCCTACAATCCTCATCTGTCACAACTCTTCTCATTAATTTTGCGTCATCCGCAAACATTGACATGTATGATTCCACTCCTGTAAACATATCATTTACGTAAATTAGAAAGAGGATTGGGCCCAGCACCGATCCTTGAGGTACTCCACTTGTTACTGTTCGCCAGTCCGACTTCTCGCCCCTTACCATTACCCTCTGGCTCCTTCCTGTTAGGTAGTTCCTCACCCATGCTAGGGCCTTTCCGCTTACTCCTGCCTGCCTCTCAAGTTTGTAAAGCAGTCTCATGTGCGGTACTGTATCAAAGGCCTTTTGGCAGTCAAGAAATATGCAGTCTGCCCAGCCTTCTCTGTCCTGCCTTATCCTTGTTACTTTGTCATAGAATTCTAAAAGGTTTGTTAGGCATGATTTCCCTGTCCAGAACCCATGTTGGTGCTTGTTTACAAACCCAATGCTCTCCAGGTGCTCAACAAGTCTTAGCCTAATTATTCTTTCAAGTATTTTGCAGGGGATGCTTGTCAGTGATACGGGTCTGTAGTTAAGTGCCTCCTCCCTATCACCTTTCTTGAAAATCGGTACGACATTTGCCTCCTTCCAGCAACTGGGCAATTCTCCCGACATAAGTGACTCATTAAAGATCATTGCCAGAGGCACGCTGAGAGCCTGCGCTGCCTCTTTTAGTATCCACGGTGATACTTTGTCTGGTCCAACCGCTTTAGTTGCATCCAGTGTTGTCAACTGTTTCATTACCTCCTCTGCTGTCACCTCTATATCTGATAGTCTTTCATCTAGGGTAATCTCTTCTAACAATGGGAGCTGCTCAGGCTCGGTAGTGAACACTCCATGGAAACTTGCATTCAGTTCCTCGCAGATTTCCTTGTCGCTTTCTGTATATGCCACTTCTGTTTTCCTCAGTCTTGTCACTTGGTCATTTACACACATCTTTCTTCTTATATGGCTATGTAGTAATTTTGGTTGCTTTTTCGCTTTGATTGCAATATCATTCTCATAATTTCTTTCCGACACTCGTCTTATGTTAATGTAATCATTCCTAGCTCTGTTACATCTAATCCTGTTGTCCTCTGTCCTTTGTCTTCTGTACTTCCTCCACTCCCTCCTGCTTCTCACCTTTGCTTCCTGACACTGTCTATTAAACCATGGGTTATTATATTCCCTCCTGCTTTTTTCCTTTATTGTTGGAATAAATCTCTCTTCAGCCTCCTTGCATTTCCATATGACTTGGTTCATCATATCTTGCACTGTTTTTCCTCTAATTTCTTCCTCCCACTGCACTTCTCCCAGGTAGTCCCTTATCCTCCTGTAGTCCCCTCTTCTGTAATCAAGTCTCCTTACTCGGACCTCTTGTCCTTTGGTCACAATTTTAAGCTCCATCATGTAGTCAAAGACTAGGACACAATGATCACTGGCTCTTAGTGGTATTTCATGTTCTAAATGCTCGATGTCTTCTACATTCTGGGTGAAAATGAGGTCTAATAGGCTGGGCGTATCCCCTCCTCTTTTCCTAGTGTCTTCCTTCACATTTGCCTTCATTATATGCGCTATAGTTGCTGCCCTCTGCAGTTTATCTATACATGCCTTGTTGCTGTCCTCATACTCCTGCCTGGGCTTTCTACTGTTTGGTGGGGGATTGTAGAGTAATAAGATTACAATTGTTTTCCCATCCACTGTCAGAGTTCCATGTATGAGGTTCGTGCTCTCATTGGTACCCGGATTTTCCAGCTCATCAAACTTCCATTTGTGTGTGTACTCACCTAGTTGTGTCTGCGGGATCGAGCATTGACTCTTGTATGTGTGTGGGAGTGTGTATGTGGGTGTGTGTACTCACCTAGTTGTACTCACATAGTTGTGCTTGCGGGGGTTGAGCTCTGGCTCTTTGGTCCCGACTCTCAACCGTCAATCAACAGGTGTACAGGTTCCTGAGCCTATTGGGCTCTATCATATCTACACTTGAAACTGTATATGGAGTCAGCCTCCACCACATCACTTCTTAATGTATTCAATTTGTCAACCACTCTGACACTAAACAAGTTCTTTCTAATATCTCTGTGGCTCATATGGGCACTCAGTTTCCACCTGTGTCCCCTAGTGCGTGTGCCCCTTGTGTTAAATAGCCTGTCTTTATCAACCCTGTCAATTCCGTGAGAATCTTGAATGTGGTGATCATGTCCCCCCTAACTCTTCTGTCTTCCAACGAAGTGAGGTTCAATTCCCGTAGTCTCTCCTCATAGCTCATACCTCTCAGCTCGGGTACTATTCTGGTGGCAAACCTTTGAACCTTTTCCTGTTTAGTCTTATGCTTGACTAGATATGGACTCCATGCTGGAGCCGCATACTCCAGGATTGGTCTGACATATGTGGTATATAATGATCTGAAAGATTCCTTACACAAGTTTCTAAAGGCCGTTCTTATGTTAGCCAACCTGGCATATGCTGCTGATGTTATCCTCTTGATAATGAGCTTCAGGGGACAGGTCTGGCGTGATATCAACCCCCAGGTCTTTCTCTCTCTCTGACTCTTGAAGTATTTCATTTCCCAAGTGATACCTTGTATCTGGTCTCCTGCTTCCTACCCCTATCTTCATTGCATTACATTTGCTTGGGTTAAACTCTAACATCCATTTGTTCGACCATTCCTGCAGCTTGTCCAGGTCTTCTTGAAGCCTCAAGCTGTCCTCCTCTGTCTTAATCCTTCTCGTAATTTTGAGGTCGTCAGCAAACATTGAGTGGAATAAGTCTATACCCTCTGGGAGATCATTTACGTATATCAGAAACAGAATAGGTCCAAGCACAGAGCCCTGTGGGACTCCACTGGTGACTTCACGCCATTCTGAGGTCTCACCCCTCACTATAACTCTCTGCTTCCTATTGCTTAGGTACTCCCTTATCCACTGGAGTGCCCTACCAGTTACTCCTGCCTGTTTCTCCAGCTTATGCTGGAGAAACCTTTTATGGGATACTGTGTCAAAGGCTTTCCGACAGTCCAAAAAAATGCAGTCCGCCCATCGTTCTCTTTTTTGCTTAATCTTTGTCACCTGATCATAGAATTCAATCAAGCCTGTAAGGCAAGATTTACCCTCCCTGAACCCATGTTGATGGGTTGTCACGATGTCTCTTCTCTCCAGATGTGTTACTAGGTTTTTTCTCACAATCTTCTCCATCACCTTGCATGGTATTCAGGTTAAGGACACTGGCCTGTTGTTCAGTGCCTCTTGTCTGTCATCCTTTTTAAATACTGGTACTACATTAGCAGTCTTCCATACTTCTGGTAGGTCTCCCGTTTCCAGTGACCTACTATTCACTATGGAGAGTGGCAAGCAAAGTGCTCCTGCACACTCTTTCAATACCCATGGTGAGATTCCATCCGGCCCAACAGCTTTTCTCACATCCAGCTCCAATAGGTGCTTCTTGCACTTTTGTTCAGCTCCTTTGCTTGCATACATTCCCTATTAAACCACGGATTCTTCCTTTGCTTCTCTGTTTTTTCCTGTTGGGCTGGGAGAAACATGCTTACAGCCTCCTGACATTTTTGGGTGACATAGTCCATCATGTCTTGTACGGACTTGGTTCCGAGTTCTGTGTCCCAATGTATATCCCATAGGAATTTATTCATCTCCTCATAGTTTCCCTTTCGGTACGCCAGCCCTTTGTTTCCCAGATTTTTTTGGGGGGTGATAATTCCTAGCTCAACCAGGTACTCAAAGCTCAATACACTATGATCACTCATTTCCAAGGGGGCTTCCAACTTAACTTCCCTTATATCCGACTTATTTAGGGTAAATATCAGATCAAGCAAAGCTGGTTCATCCCCTCCCCTCGTTCTTGTCGGTCCCTTGACGTGTTGACTTAGAAAGTTTCTTGTTGCCACATCCAGCAACTTAGCTCTCCATGTATCTGGGCTTCCAGGTGGGTCTCTGTTCCCCCAATCTATCTTTCCATGGTTGAAGTCTCTCATGATTAGTAACCTGGATCCGTTCCTGCTAGCCACAGAAGCTGCTCTCTCTATTATATTGATGGTGGCCAAGTTGTTTCTATCATATTCTTGTCTGGGTCTTCTGACATTCGGTGGGGGGTTATATATGACTACTACTATAATTTTCTGTCCTCCAGTTACTATGGTGCCTGATATGTAGTCACTGAAACCTTCACAGTTCTGAATTACAATCTCTTCGAAACTCCAACCTTCTCTTAGTAGCAAAGCTACACCACCTCCTCCTCTCGCTTCTCTCTCTTTCCTCTCTACATAGTAGCCCTGTGGAAACACTGCGTTTGTTATGGTGTTTGTTAGCTATGTTTCTGTGAGTGCTATAATGTCTGGACTTTCTTCTAGTGCCCATTCTCCGAGTTCACTTGTTTTATTTGTAATTCCATCTATGTTAGTGTACATTGCCTTGAAGCTCACTTTCTTCAGTTCATTTTCTTGTCCCTTTCTTTGCGAGCATTCTGCTGGTGTGGGAAGCTTTTCAGTGGGTGAGATGATCTGTGAGGTGGTTTGCAGGGTTTCAGAGGAGTTTGGGGTGAGGGGTGGGGGTTTCATGGAAGGGGGGGACAGGTAGGGTGTAGGTTAAGGAGATAGGGGAGGCATGGAGGATACGGTGTGAGGGGGGAGGAGGGATAGGGAGGGTATGGAATGAAGGGGAGGGGGGGACTGTGGGGAAAGGTGTGTGTGTGTGTGTGTGTGTGTGTGTGTGTGTGTGTGTGTGTGTGTGTGTGTGTGTGTTTACTAGTTGTGTTTTTACGGGGGTTGAGCTTTGCTCTTTCGGCCCGCCTCTCAACTGTCAATCAACTGTTTACTAACTACTAATTTTTTTTTTTTTCTTTTTTCCACACCACACACACACACCCCAGGAAGCAGCCCGTGACAGCTGACTAACTCCCAGGTACCTATTTACTGCTTGGTAACAGGGGCATTCAGGGTGAAAGAAACTTTGCCCATTTGTTTCTGCCTCGTGCGGGAATCAAACCCGCGCCACAGAATTACGAATCCTGCGCGCTATCCACCAGGCTACGAGGCCCCATATGTGTGTGTGTGTGTGTGTGTGTGTGTGTGTGTGTGTGTGTGTGTGCGTGCGCGTGTGTGTGTCCGTGTGTGTGTACTCACAAAGTTGTACTAACCTAGTTGTGCTTGCAGGGGTTGAGCTCTAGCTCTTTGGTCCCGCCTCTCAACTGTCAGTCAACTAGCGGACAGGCTCCTGAGCCCATTTCGCTTTATCATATTTACACTTGAAATTGTGTATGATGTCAGCCTCCACCACATCACTGCCTAATGCATTCCATTTATCAACTACTCTGATACTAAAAAAAAATATCTAATGTCTCTGACTCATTTGGGCAATCAATTTCTACCTGTGTCCCTTAGTGCGTGTGCTCCTTGAGTTAAATAGTCTGTCTTTATCTACCCTATCGATTCCTTTGAGAATCTTGTATGTGGAAATCCTGTCCCCTCTAACTCTCCTGTCTTCCAGCGACGTGAGGTTTAATTGCCTTAGTCTCTCCTCGTACCTCATACCCCTTAGTTCAGGTATTAGTCTGGTGGCAAACCTTTGAACCTTTTCCAGTTTAGACTTATGCTTGACTAGATATGGACTCTATGCTGCAGCAGCATAGTCCATAGTTGCTATGACATATGTTGTATACAAAGTTCTGAATAATTCCTTACACAAGTTTCTAAAGGCTGTTCCTATGTTGGCCAACCTAGCATATGCCACTGATGTTATTCTCCTGATGTGTGCTTCAGGGGGACAGGTCTGGCGAGATATCAACCCCCAGGTCTTTATCTCTCTCTGATTCTTGAAGAATTTCATCTCCCAAATGATACCTTGTATCTGACCTCCTGTTCCCTACATCTAGCTTCATTACATTACATTGTTCGAAAATTCCAGCAGCTTTTCCAGGTCTTCTTGAAGCCTCAAGCCGTCCTCTTCTGTCTTAATCCTTCACATAATTTTGGCGTCGTCAGCAAACATTGAGAGGAATTAGTCTATACCCTCTGGGAGATCATTTACGTATATCAGAAAGAGGACTAGTCCGAGTACAGAGCCCTGTGGACTCCACTGGTGATTTATCGCCAGTCTAAGGTCTCACCCCTCACTGTAACTCACAGCCTATGGCTTAGGTACCCCCCTTATTCACTGGAGCGCCCTACCATTTACTTCTGCCTGTTTCTCCAGATTATGCACCAGCCTCTTATGGGGTACTATGTCAAAGTCTTTCCGACAGTCCAATAAAATGCACTCCATCCATTCTTCTCTTTCCTGCTGAATCGTTGTCACGTGTTCGTTGAATTCTATTAAGCCTGTGAGGCAAGATTTACCCTCCCTGAACCCATGTTGGTAGTTTGTCACGCAGTGCCTTCTCTCCAGGTGTGTTACTATGTTTTTTCTAACGATTTTCTCCATCACCTTGCATGGTATACAAGTTAGGGACACTGGCCTGTAGGTCAGTGCCTCTTGTCTGTCACCCTTTTTGTATACTGGGACTTCATTAGCCATATTCCATATTTCTGGTAGGTCATCCATTTCCAGTAACCTACAATACATTATGGAGAGTGGCAAGTAAAGTGCTTCTGCACACTCTTTCAATACCCATGGTGAAATTCTGTCCTGAACAAAACCCTTTCTCACATCCAGATCCAAAAGATGGCTCTTAACCTCATCTCTTGTAATTTCGAACCCTTCCAAGACTGCTTGGTTTACTGCCACCTCTCCTAGCACAGAAACTTTACCTCGTTCTGTTGTGAAGACTTCCTGGAACCTCTTGTTGAGTTCTGTACACACCTCTGTCATTCTGTGTAACTGTCCTTACCCGTTCTAAGTTTCATCACCTGTTCTTTCACTGTTGTTTTCCTCCTGATGTGACTGTGGAGTAACTTTGGTTCGGTCTTGGCTTTATTTTCTATATCATTTTCATACTTTTTCTCTGCTTCTCTTCTCACACTAACATACTCGTTCCTGGTTCTCTGGTATCCCCTCTTTGCTTTCTGGTGTTCCGTTATTTCGGAAGTTCCTCCACGCCCTTTTGTTCAGTTCCTTTACTTTCATAAATGCCCTATTAACATGGATTCATTCTTTTGCTTCTCGTTCTTTTCCTTTTTCGACCGGGATAAACCTGTGTACTGCCTCCTGACACTTTTGGGGTGACATAGTTCATCATGTCGTGTGCAGACTTAGTTCTGAGTTCTGTTTCCTATGGTATAACCCTTAGGAATGTTCTCATCTCATAATTTCCCTTTCGGTATGCCAGCCCTTTGTTTCCAAGTTCTTTTTAGGGAGAGAAAAATCCTATCTCTACCAGGTACTCAGAGATCAATACAATGTGATCACGCATTCCCAAGGGGGCTTCCAACTTAACTTCCCTTATATCCGACTCATTTATGGTAAATATCAGTTCATGCAAGTCTGGTTCATCCACTCCTCTCATTCTTGTCGGTCCCTTGATGTGTTGGCTTAGAAAGTTTCTTCTGGTCACTTCCAGTAGCTTAGCTCTCCATGTATCTGGTCCTTCATGTGGGTCTCCGTTCTCCCAATCTATCTTCCCGTGGGTGAAGTTTCTCATGATTAGTAGTCTGGATCTGTTCCTGCTTTCGATAGAACCTGCTTTCTCTATTATATTAATGGTGACGATTTTTTCTGTCATATTCCTGTCAGGGTCTTGTCATTTGGTGTTGGCTTATATGTAACTACTACTACTGTAAGTGTGTGCGTGTGTGCATGTATGTGTGTGTGTGTGTGTGTGTGTGTGTGTGTGTGTGTGTGTGTGTGTGTGTGTGTGTGTGTGTGTGTGTGTGTGTGTGTGCGTGCAAGCGTGGGCATAGGCGATTGGGCCCCTGTACTTCACGGCTCAATTTCTGAACATAAAGTCTTCGAGACTTCCTCAGGTGTATTAACGCACACAGGTCCACCACGGCAGGACTGCCACACGCGGAACACGCACATCAACGCCACCGCTGTGTCTTCGTCGACCTCAGGTGTGGCTCCTCCGTCCCATCCCACTTGTCAAATTCAAATTAATACTCTCTGAGTAGTGAAAGTCATGGTGAGCGGTTAAGGGATCCTGTACACCAGCAGAGTGCTCTTGGCAGTATGGGTTCGAGTCACTTCTAGGGTGTGAGTTTTCAGTTGTATATAGTCCTGGTGACCATTCAGGCTTGTTCACATTTGTGTTCCTCACGCGTGCCCCAAAGAATGAGGTGATTTGATAAAATACCATGCCCAAGATTACAAACCGAGTGCCGGTGGGGGGATGGAAATAGCCTCGGCTACCATCCTCTTTTGTCCAGTCGTGTTGGACGAGAGGTTAAGGGATCCTGTACGCCAGCAGAGTGCTCCTGGCAGTATGGGTTCGAGTCACTTCACGAGTCGAGCTCGAGTATATATATATATATATATATATATATATATATATATATATATATATATATATATATATATATATATATATCCTTGGTGCCCCAATTCACACTGAATACAAGTGTATTTGCAACAGGGTGGAAGCAGACCAATATGGACTGCATGGGTTGCATTGCGGAAGCACAAAGGGCTGGCATGCAAGACACAACGAGGTCAATGACATCATCAAGAGAAGCCTCGTCTCAGCTGGGTGCCCAGCGGAGAGAGAACCTCGCATCCTAGGGGTCCAAAACCCGGATTTTCCCAGCACTTCGCCCTGATGGCATCACCATATACTCATGGAAGGAGGGTAGACAGTTGGTGTGGGACTACACATGTGTATCCACCCTGGCTGACACCTATGTACACTTGGGAGCTGATCAAGCAGGTGGGGCGGCCAACCACAGGGAAACAGCAAAATCACTCAAGTACAGGCGACTGGAAGGTCAATACCTCTTTGTTCCCATAGCGTCTGAGACGCATGGCCCCTGGGGCAAGAGTGCCTTGGGATTTCTCAAGGAATTGGGGTCCAAGCTCATTGACGTCACCAGAGACCCAAGGGCTTCCAGTTTTTTATTTCAGCGTCTCAGTGTGGCGATCCAGAGGGGAAATGCTTGCTGCGTCCTCGGTTCCTGTCCAGAAGCGGAGGAGCTTCAAGAGATCCATAACCTTTAGCCATTTGTCTTGTATGTTTTGTAACCTTTAAATACACAATAAAGGAAAAAAAAAAAAAAAGGAAAAAAAAAAAATTTAAAAAAAAAAAAAAAAAAAAAAAAAAAATATATATATATATATATATATATAACCCGGATTTCCCAGCACTTCGCCCTGATGGCATCACCATATACTCATGGAAGGAGGGTAGACAGTTGGTGTGGGACTACACATGTGTATCCACCCTGGCTGACACCTATGTACACTTCGGAGCTGATCAAGCAGGTGGGGCGGCCAACCACAGGGAAACAGCAAAATCACTCAAGTACAGGCGACTGGAAGGTCAATACCTCTTTGTTCCCATAGCGTCTGAGACGCATGGCCCCTGGGGCAAGAGTGCCTTGGGATTTCTCAAGGAATTGGGGTCCAAGCTCATTGACGTCACCAGAGACCCAAGGGCTTCCAGTTTTTTATTTCAGCGTCTCAGTGTGGCGATCCAGAGGGGAAATGCTTGCTGCGTCCTCGGTTCCTGTCCAGAAGCGGAGGAGCTTCAAGAGATCCATAACCTTTAGGCATTTGTCTTGTATGTTTTGTAACCTTTAAATACACAATAAAGGAAAAAAAAAAAAAAAGGAAAAAAAATGTCGGAAAATCCGACACCATTTAATAATATCATACAGGCAGATAATATTGCTGTGTTGTATAAACAAGTTAACCCATAGAAAATGTAACTTGTAGTGGAATTTCCGTCTATAGAAAACGGGATATCATTACCACATACTATTATAAATTCACCACCTATTATGGTGGGAATTATTCTTAAATACATTAGTCTTTGGACTTTACTATCATAAAACCATCTCATATAAATTAACTTAATTATCAGAATTAAAATAGAGTAAATGTGACCCTTCTATCACTTACTGTCATCTGGACAATGTAGGCCAGTAGCGTCAGTGAGGAGGGAGTGGTCAGTCATTGTTATTATTGTTGTACTTAGACCAGAGGCACGGGAGCAATTCGGCTCCTGTTAATTTTACTTGGACGAAGTGTTATGGAAACCAAACGTGTACCATCATCAACACACTGTCAACAAATACAAGTTAATTGTTCTGCCGAAACCCATTTATCTATCATTTATGGCCATTAATGTCATTAGATAGGGCGAGCCGGTTAGAATACGAACTGCCTCTTAATAAAAGGTAATTAAGCCTAGGTCTTTATGGTTCCTTGTACAGTGTTTTCTCTGATATAGCTGTCATATATT
Organism: Procambarus clarkii; assembly: GCF_020424385.1. Lineage (NCBI taxonomy): Eukaryota > Metazoa > Arthropoda > Malacostraca > Decapoda > Cambaridae > Procambarus > Procambarus clarkii. The sequence continues at coordinate 58,522 of NW_025563171.1, forward strand.
AGGATTCTGGCTTCATAGCTAGCGCCCTTTTGACAGGTCAAGACGAGGAAGCATGCTTTGTGTACCAGTTACTGGGTGATGGAAGCTACCTCAAAGAGGATAATTTGGTGTCTACATCCTGGTTATACCTGGTGGACTAAGGCCTGCTGTACAATAAGATAAGGAACCTCTTCAATGTACACTAATGTGTAGTTAATACTGTAGTTTGATTGGCTGCATATATATAAATTTAATATAAACCCCCCTAATGTGTAGAGGATCGATTTGTGAGATTATTGCAGAAATACAGTCCACTTATCATCATACAAATTGCTATCGAAGTATATAAATTAACGTAAATATAAATTCTATATAAATTCATATAAATTAAATAAATATAAATCTCACAGGTCGGTTCCCACATTATTTGGTCATCTTCGAACCGGATGACATATATTGGTCCTTTGAACCCACATTATTGGTCATATTATAGTTGGATGATAGATTATTTGCTCATCTTAGTACCAGATGAAAACCACTTAATCAGTGGATTCATTAAATATACTAGTGCAGTGTGATTTATACAAAGCCAGCAGTCAAAGACGGCGGCGTTGCCTCGTGCGAGCTCAGGAGCCCCCCTCAGTTCAGTTCAGCCTCATCAGCGGTTTCTGGGTCACCCACAGATATTTGGTGGCGTGTTATTTCGTGAAATGACAGCGCTAATATTGAAGCCAGCCAAATTAGTGGCTGTGTCTTCGCGAGATTGTTCACGGATTTCGTGGTGTTAAATTTCGCGAGAGATTATCCACGAATTTTGTGGAGTTTATTTCGCGAGGTCACTAATAATATTTAATACTTCTTGATAATATTAGAAGTTTCATAGAGGCTAATTAAGAGGCTATTATCAATAATTGTGTATATTATTTCTCCAAAATAGAGAATTATTTAATATATTGCCTAGTGTTCACAATATAATATTTACTAATTGCCAACCCACAACAGGGTAGGATATTACCATTGACTAGTTGAACTATTTATTGTTCATCCTAGTCCCATTATTACCATAGTCTAGTTGTACTATATTAAACAACCCAGCACCATTAATGAATGGTGCAGACCCTATTTTGGGTGTAAATTTTATCAACTCGAGTTGAGTTGTGTATATATAATAATTTACTTATGATCATTACACCTTTGAGTGATTAATTAGTGTCTATACCATCCTAGGGTGATATAGAAGAGCTAACCTAAAGGTACTTCCATGACACTGGTTTATCACTCAAATCATTAGTGTGTATGATTGTATATATATAATGTGTATTAATTTTAAGTGCTAACCTCTAGTAGAGGTAGGATTATCGCCTAGTGAGTGCAGAATTTTACCCTAGGCTACCATTAGTACTTGCTCACAATTTATGAGCCAGTGGTATCCAATTAACAAGTCACCATGACTAATCCACAGAAAGCAAAGCGTGCTTTAGTAGCAAGCAAACGTCAACTAACAAGAGATCTCGACCAATATGAACAGTTGTTATATGAGCCTGTAATTAATTATCGTCAGTTGAAAATACCACTGTTACAGATTCAAACCCAATTGCATATATTGAAAGCAAATAGGAAATCTTACCAAAATCAGGTCCACGACGACGACGACATAGTAGTAGTTGAAGATGTGGAACCATTCCTGTCTGACCTAGCACAATATGAAGAAGAAACTCAAGGCAGGTTGGAACATTTACACAGGATAATTGAATCAGAACAAATAGCAAGTACATCAAATAAAGTAGATAATGTTATGGATGATCTGGATCTTTTTGAGAATAAATGTCAAGCCAGATTAGATCCTTTAATCAACGAGGATAAAGCTTCACCCAGTAAAGCTTCACCCACTAAAGCTTCACCCAATATTATACCACCAGAAATTAAGCAGTTCTCAGACAATTTATCCACAGTCTCTGTGGATTCTGAAAACCCAATACCTGAGGCTACTAAGTTAACATGCCTCCAAACTAGAGGTGAAGCTGAACCAGTAGTAGAAAATGTAAATGAAAATAGCGACAGCACTAATTTCCCAGTCCAGCTTCCTAGGAATAATGCTGGCAATGAGAAAACTGTCATACATCTAGTACTACAATTGCTGGATTTACCTCAACCTGATCAGACTGCTGACTCATTACAATCCTTCAGCATGGAGTTTGAGTCACTACTAAGAACATTCAGTCTTAAGGTTGATATAACTACTAGTGAATGGATGACCAAAGTAGTCCTTCAACGAAAATTGTCCAGCGATATACTAGATGAATTATATGCACATCAACATAACACCATCCTGACAGTACAGGACATCATTGAAGGTTTGCATTCCATCATAAACAAACGACGTGCAAATGAGGAAGTTAAAGCCTCTTGCAAGCCTTCAGAAATAGAAAATAATAGTCAATTAAAGGGTAAAACAACTTCCCCAAATAAACATCAGTCAATTACTCTAACATCAAGTTGCAGAAAATCTGACAATGCAGCAGAATCCTCCAAGCCTACTGTTACTAGTTCACCCAAACCGGTAACTTCCAAACGTGCAGTAGGCTGGGGGACATGTATGTTCTGCAAAAAGAAACATTCAACATACTGTTGTGCTAATTATCCAACCAGAGACACTCGTATTGAGCGACTCCAGGAATTAGGGAGATGTTCAAGGTGTCTCAAGTCACACAACATAGACTATTGTGATACCCAATTCAACACTTGTAACAGGTGTAGAAGAGGTAGGCACCATGCAGCACTGTGCAAATATACGAAATTAACGTATTCAAGACCCAAGGTGGAAGATAGCATTCCCACCACTGTACAGTACTGCAAGGTGCAACAAACAAAGAGTGTCCAATCAGCAAAGTCTAAAGGTAATACGACTTTGCCTACTGCCCAAATTACCATCCTGAATAAGAGGGCCAAGGTCCATACCCGTGGGTTGTTTGACCAAGGGTCCCAGAGAACATGTCACTAAAAAGTTGGGAGATGAACTACAATTAAGGCCTGTAGTCCAGATGTCATTCAATATCTCAGGGTTTGTAACAGATGCAGGACCTCAAGTCTACCAGGTGGTACAACCATCAGTACGTTTAGGCAGGTACGTCTGTAGAGTACAAGCCATTGTGGTGGACAAAATACCAGTAGACCTACAAGTTCAAGGTCTGAGAGCAACAGACAAATTCCTGAGAAATAGAGGAATAAAATTGGCAGATAATATTAAGTCTGATCACCTCACCGACTTCGGTTTCCTTGTTGGGGCAGACTATTGCCATCGATTCATCGGTAGCCCTACTAAATATCAGGGGCATAACCATGTTAAATTCTGCAGGAGGTAAATTACTCTCAGGCCCAGTATCAAGCCTGGGGAGACCTATGGCTGCAGATAAACAATACCAATAGAAATCTAAATTTGTCAGCTGATTATATTTCTCCAGTAGCATTATACTAAGGAGATTATAGCTGACTATACCAACAGAGGTTGATGTTAGTATCATCATTTAAAGCTGAAGATGAGTTCATGAGGCCTCAGTGGCAAATCAGTGAACAGTAGCCTAAACAGCTACAAGTCACTGCGACCAATGTCACTGAACCCACTGCAGTCTCAGAACCATACTTTACTTTAATGATGAGCTATTCAATCTTCTGAATCAATTAACTAAATTAAACCCCAATAAATCTGATGACTGATTTGATACATTTATTATTTAATCAAGATGTATTCCATGGGCCTCAGTGTTTATATATCAGTGACCAGTTACCTGAACAAACTTCAAGTTATATCTAATGTCACTGATCTCACTGCAGTCCCTGAATCATACTTGACTGTAGTACTTGATCACATTCAGTCTTCTGGGTTAAATAATATGTAATTAGGCTTGAATTTTAGCCTTTCAAGAGTTAACAGGGAAATGAAATCGCATTAGACTTCTAACCCCTGCAACTCTAGTACGGGACATCCGTCCTGTACGAACAGACGCACAAATGTGTGATTACTAACTACTAACATCAAATTAATCTAATAATTCGAAGGAGGAGTATCGGTGTTCGTCTGTTCTAAATAGGACTTCGACCCGTGAGCAGCCCCCGGGGAATTATGTCGGAAAATCCGACACCATTTAATAATATCATACAGGCAGATAATATTGCTGTGTTGTATAAACAAGTTAACCCATAGAAAATGTAACTTGTAGTGGAATTTCCGTCTATAGAAAACGGGATATCATTACCACATACTATTATAAATTCACCACCTATTATGGTGGGAATTATTCTTAAATACATTAGTCTTTGGACTTTACCATCATAAAAACATCTCATATAAATTAACTTAATTATCAGAATTAAAATAGAGTAAATGTGACCCTTCTATCACTTACTGTCATCTGGACAATGTAGGCCAGTAGCGTCAGTGAGGAGGGAGTGGTCAGCCATTGTTATTGTACTTAGACCACAGAGGCTCACGGGAGCAAATACGGCTCCTGTTAATTTTACTTGGACGAAGTGTTATGGAAACCAAAGGTGTACCATCATCAACACGCTGTCAACAAATACAAGTTAAGTGTTCTGCCGAAACCCATTTATCTATCATTTATGGCCATTAATGTCATTAGATAGGGGCGAGCAGGTTAGAATACGAACTGCATCTTAATAAAAGGTAATTAAGCCTAGGTCTTTATGGTTCCTTGTACAGTGTTTTCTCTGATATAGCTGTCATATATTAGGATTCTGGCTTCATAGCTAGCGCCCTTTTGACAGGTCAAGACGAGGAAGCATGCTTTGTGTACCAGTTACTGGGTGATGGAAGCTACCTCAAAGAGGATAATTTGGTGTCTACATCCTGGTTATACCTGGTGGACTAAGGCCTGCTGTACAATAAGATAAGGAACCTCTTCAATGTACACTAATGTGTAGTTAATACTGTAGTTTGATTGGCTGCATATATATATATATATTTAATATAAACCCCCCTAATGTGTAGAGGATCGATTTGTGAGATTATTGCAGAAATACAGTCCACTTATCATCATACCAATTGCTATCGAAATATATAAATTAACGTAAATATAAATTCTATATAAATTCATATAAATTAAATAAATATAAATCTCACAGGTCGGTAACCTACCTAACCTAACCTAACCTAGCTTTTTTTGGCTACCTAACCTAACCTTACCTATAAATATAGGTTAGGTTAGGTTAGGTAGGGTTGGTTAGGTTCGGTCATATATCTACGTTAATTTTAACTCCAATAAAAAAAAATTGACCTCATACATAGAGAAAAGGGTTGCTTTATCATTTCATAAGAAAAAAATTATAGTAAATATATTAATTCAGGAAAACTTGGCTTATTAGGCAAATCGGGCCTTGAATAGTAGGCTGAGAAGTGAGTTCTGGCTACTAGGTACGACATATATATATATATATGGGTGTATACTGGCAGCAGGTTTTCTTTCAAACATGTTTCATTGAATATGACCGCATATTCTGTATTTATTATTTTCTGGTTTAGGGCTTCTATCCCTCTAACTATTTTCTTAGCATCAGGGCTTAATTGGAATAGGAGTTCTCCAAAACTCATTTTCGTACTTTTAAGGTGAAGAAAAGAAGTGATTTACTATAGAGTGTATTACACTTATTTGTATAATTTGCACGACGTAAATATCCTTCAAATATTATCAAATATTATTTGTATAAATTTGCACGTCGTGCAAATTATACAAATAAGTGTAATACACTCTATAGTAAATCACTTCTTTTCTTCACCTTAAAAGTACGAAAATGAGTTTTGGAGAACTCCTATTCCAATTAAGCCCTGATGCTAAGAAAATAGTTAGAGGGATAGAAGCCCTAAACCAGAAAAATTATATAAAATATATAAATACAGAATATGCGGTCATATTCAATGAAACATATATATATATGTCGTACCTAGTAGCCAGAACGCACTTCTCAGCCTACTATGCAAGGCCCGATTTGCCTAATAAGCCAAGTTTTACTGAATAATTATATTTTATCTAATTTTTTTCTTATGATATGATAAAGCTACCCATTTCATAATGTATGAGGTCAATTTTTTTTTATTGGAGTTAAAATTAACGTAGATATATGATCGAACCTAACCAACCCTACCTAACCTAACCTAACCTATCTTTATAGGTTAGGTTGGGTTAGGTAGCTGAAAAAGATAGGTTAGGTTAGGTTAGGTAGGTTTGGTAGTCGAAAAACAATTAATTCATGAAAACTTGGCTTATTAGGCAAATCGGGCCTTGCATAGTAGGCTGAGAAGTGCGTTCTGGCTACTAGGTACGACATATATGGTTGTGAACACAAGTTGGTATGGTTGATTACACAAGTTGGTCTGGTTGTGAGCACAAGTTGGTATGGTTGTGAGCACAAGTGGGTATGTGTTCAGATCCATCAACCAGTCACCTCGAAGTACATAGAAACTTCTACATCTCTTCCCTCAGTCTTCGGCGATTAGTTTACATGTATTAAACAGATTATATGAGCTCCGAAGCCCCCGGAAGGCAGTTTACAACATAAGTACCATATGACTGTGATGTGTAGATGCAGGTAAACTGTTTAAATCAATCTAAAACAAAGCCGCCAAAGAGAGAGACAAAAGATATTTGCCGCTACGTACAAAAAACGAGCGTCCTAACCTAACCTATGCATAGAAAACGTGGATATTTGTGAGCCGCTACTGCTCATTGTACTTTGTCAATTTTGCTTTGGCGACCAAAACGTATAAAATGAGACGTTCTAGTTGAGAGGACAGGTTGCACTTACGTGTGAAGATAATTCACAAACAAATTATATATTTTTTTTTTAA
>NW_025563172.1:0-19395 GCF_020424385.1 Procambarus clarkii
AAATCGCGCGGTTTTTGGCCGGTAGCGGCGAAAATCGCGCTATTTTTGGCCGGTAGCGGCGAAAATCGCGATTTTTTCCCGCCAGCTGCGAAAATCGCATGGTTTTTGGCCGGTAGCGGCGAAAATCGCGCGGTTTTTGGCCGGTAGCGGCGAAAATCGCGCTATTTTTGGCCGGTAGCGGCGAAAATCGCGATTTTTCCCCGCCAGCCCGCCAGCTGCGAAAATCGCTTGGTTTTTGGCCGTAGTAGCGGCGAAAATCGCGCGGTTTTTGGCCGGTAGCGGCGAAAATCGCGCTATTTTGGCCGGTAGCGGCGAAAATCGCGATTTTTCCCGCCAGCTGCGAAAATCGCTTGGTTTTTGGCCGGTAGCGGCGAAAATCGCGCGGTTTTTGGCCGGTAGCGGCGAAAATCGCGCTATTTTTGGCCGGTAGCGGCGAAAATCGCGATTTTTCCCGCCAGCTGCGAAAATCGCTTGGTTTTTGGCCGGTAGCGGCGAAAATCGCGCGGTTTTTGGCCGGTAGCGGCGAAAATCGCGCTATTTTTGGCCGGTAGCGGCGAAAATCGCGATTTTTCCCGCCAGCTGCGAAAATCGCTTGGTTTTTGGCCAGTAGCGGCGAAAATCGCGCGGTTTTTGGCCGGTAGCGGCGAAAATCGCGCTATTTTTGGCCGGTAGCGGCGAAAATCGCGATTTTTCCCGCCAGCTGCGAAAATCGCATGGTTTTTGGCCGGTAGCGGCGAAAAATCGCGAAAATCGCGTTTTTGGCCGGTAGCGGCGAAAATCGCGCTATTTTTGGCCGGTAGCGGCGAAAATCGCGATTTTTCCCCGCCAGCTGCGAAAATCGCTTGGTTTTTGGCCGGTAGCGGCGAAAATCGCGCGGTTTTTGGCCGGTAGCGGCGAAAATCGCGCTATTTTTGGCCGGTAGCGGCGAAAATCGCGATTTTTCCCGCCAGCTGCGAAAATCGCATGGTTTTTGGCCGGTAGCGGCGAAAATCGCGCGGTTTTTGGCCGGTAGCGGCGAAAATCGCGCTATTTTTGGCCGGTAGCGGCGAAAATCGCGATTTTTCCCGCCAGCTGCGAAAATCGCTTGGTTTTTGGCGAAAATCGGTAGCGGCGAAAATCGCGAAAATCGCATGGTTTTTGGCCGGTAGCGGCGAAAATCGCGCTATTTTTGGCCGGTAGCGGCGAAAATATTTTTGGCCGGTAGCGGCGAAAATCGCGATTTTTCCCGCCAGCTGCGAAAATCGCATGGTTTTTGGCCGGTAGCGGCGAAAATCGCGCGGTTTTTGGCCGGTAGCGGCGAAAATCGCGCTATTTTTGGCCGGTAGCGGCGAAAATCGCGATTTTTCCCCGCCAGCTGCGAAAATCGCTTGGTTTTTGGCCGGTAGCGGCGAAAATCGCGCGGTTTTTGGCCGGTAGCGGCGAAAATCGCGCTATTTTTGGCCGGTAGCGGCGAAAATCGCGATTTTTTCCCGCCAGCTGCGAAAATCGCATGGTTTTTGGCCGGTAGCGGCGAAAATCGCGCGGTTTTTGGCCGGTAGCGGCGAAAATCGCGCTATTTTTGGCCGGTAGCGGCGAAAATCGCGATTTTTTCCCGCCAGCTGCGAAAATCGCTTGGTTTTTGGCCGGTAGCGGCGAAAATCGCGCGGTTTTTGGCCGGTAGCGGCGAAAATCGCGCTTTTTGGCCGGTAGCGGCGAAAATCGCGCTTTTTGGCCGCCAGCTGCGAAAATCGCTTGGTTTTTCCCCAGTAGCGGCGAAAATCGCGGTTTTTGGCCGGTAGCGGCGAAAATCGCGCGGTTTTTGGCCGGTAGCGGCGAAAATCGCGCTATTTTTGGCCGGTAGCGGCGAAAATCGCGATTTTTTCCCGCCAGCTGCGAAAATCGCATGGTTTTTGGCCGGTAGCGGCGAAAATCGCGCGGTTTTTGGCCGGTAGCGGCGAAAATCGCGCTATTTTTGGCCGGTAGCGGCGAAAATCGCGATTTTTTCCCGCCAGCTGCGAAAATCGCATGGTTTTTGGCCGGTAGCGGCGAAAATCGCGCGGTTTTTGGCCGGTAGCGGCGAAAATCGCGCTATTTTTGGCCGGTAGCGGCGAAAATCGCGATTTTTCCCCGCCAGCTGCGAAAATCGCATGGTTTTGGCCGGTAGCGGCGAAAATCGCGCGGTTTTTGGCCGGTAGCGGCGAAAATCGCGCTATTTTTGGCCGGTAGCGGCGAAAATCGCGCTATTTTTGGCCGGTAGCGGCGAAAATCGCGATTTTTCCCGCCAGCTGCGAAAATCGCATGGTTTTTGGCCGGTAGCGGCGAAAATCGCGCGGTTTTTGGCCGGTAGCGGCGAAAATCGCGCTATTTTTGGCCGGTAGCGGCGAAAATCGCGATTTTTCCCCGCCAGCTGCGAAAATCGCTTGGTTTTTGGCCGGTAGCGGCGAAAATCGCGCGGTTTTTGGCCGGTAGCGGCGAAAATCGCGCTATTTTTGGCCGGTAGCGGCGAAAATCGCGATTTTTTCCCGCCAGCTGCGAAAATCGCATGGTTTTTGGCCGGTAGCGGCGAAAATCGCGCGGTTTTTGGCCGGTAGCGGCGAAAATCGCGCTATTTTTGGCCGGTAGCGGCGAAAATCGCGATTTTTTCCCGCCAGCTGCGAAAATCGCATGGTTTTTGGCCGGTAGCGGCGAAAATCGCGCGGTTTTTGGCCGGTAGCGGCGAAAATCGCGCTATTTTTGGCCGGTAGCGGCGAAAATCGCGATTTTTTCCCGCCAGCTGCGAAAATCGCATGGTTTTTGGCCGGTAGCGGCGAAAATCGCGCGGTTTTTGGCCGGTAGCGGCGAAAATCGCGCTATTTTTGGCCGGTAGCGGCGAAAATCGCGATTTTTCCCGCCAGCTGCGAAAATCGCATGGTTTTTGGCCGGTAGCGGCGAAAATCGCGCGGTTTTTGGCCGGTAGCGGCGAAAATCGCGCTATTTTTGGCCGGTAGCGGCGAAAATCGCGATTTTTTCCCGCCAGCTGCGAAAATCGCATGGTTTTTGGCCGGTAGCGGCGAAAATCGCGCGGTTTTTGGCCGGTAGCGGCGAAAATCGCGCTATTTTTGGCCGGTAGCGGCGAAAATCGCGATTTTTTCCCGCCAGCTGCGAAAATCGCATGGTTTTTGGCCGGTAGCGGCGAAAATCGCGCGGTTTTTGGCCGGTAGCGGCGAAAATCGCGCTATTTTTGGCCGGTAGCGGCGAAAATCGCGATTTTTTCCCGCCAGCTGCGAAAATCGCATGGTTTTTGGCCGGTAGCGGCGAAAATCGCGCGGTTTTTTTGGCCGGTAGCGGCGAAAATCGCGCGGTAGCGGCGAAAATCGCGCTTTTTGGCCGGTAGCGGCGAAAATCGCGATTTTTCCCGCCAGCTGCGAAAATCGCATGGTTTTTGGCCGGTAGCGGCGAAAATCGCGCGGTTTTTGGCCGGTAGCGGCGAAAATCGCGCTATTTTTGGCCGGTAGCGGCGAAAATCGCGATTTTTTCCCGCCAGCTGCGAAAATCGCATGGTTTTTGGCCGGTAGCGGCGAAAATCGCGCGGTTTTTGGCCGGTAGCGGCGAAAATCGCGCTATTTTTGGCCGGTAGCGGCGAAAATCGCGATTTTTTCCCGCCAGCTGCGAAAATCGCTTGGTTTTTGGCCAGTAGCGGCGAAAATCGCGCGGTTTTTGGCCGGTAGCGGCGAAAATCGCGCTATTTTTGGCCGGTAGCGGCGAAAATCGCGATTTTTCCCGCCAGCTGCGAAAATCGCATGGTTTTTGGCCGGTAGCGGCGAAAATCGCGCGGTTTTTGGCCGGTAGCGGCGAAAATCGCGCTATTTTTGGCCGGTAGCGGCGAAAATCGCGATTTTTCCCCGCCAGCTGCGAAAATCGCTTGGTTTTTGGCCGGTAGCGGCGAAAATCGCGCGGTTTTTGGCCGGTAGCGGCGAAAATCGCGCTATTTTTGGCCGGTAGCGGCGAAAATCGCGATTTTTCCCGCCAGCTGCGAAAATCGCATGGTTTTTGGCCGGTAGCGGCGAAAATCGCGCGGTTTTTGGCCGGTAGCGGCGAAAATCGCGCTATTTTTGGCCGGTAGCGGCGAAAATCGCGATTTTTCGCCGCCAGCTGCGAAAATCGCTTGGTTTTTGGCCGGTAGCGGCGAAAATCGCGCGGTTTTTGGCCGGTAGCGGCGAAAATCGCGCTATTTTTGGCCGGTAGCGGCGAAAATCGCGATTTTTTCCCGCCAGCTGCGAAAATCGCATGGTTTTTGGCCGGTAGCGGCGAAAATCGCGCGGTTTTTGGCCGGTAGCGGCGAAAATCGCGCTATTTTTGGCCGGTAGCGCGGCGAAAATCGCGCTATTTTTTTCCCGCCAGCTGCGAAAATCGCATGGTTTTTGGCCGGTAGCGGCGAAAATCGCGCGGTTTTTGGCCGGTAGCGGCGAAAATCGCGCTATTTTTGGCCGGTAGCGGCGAAAATCGCGATTTTTTCCCGCCAGCTGCGAAAATCGCATGGTTTTTGGCCGGTAGCGGCGAAAATCGCGCGGTTTTTGGCCGGTAGCGGCGAAAATCGCGCTATTTTTGGCCGGTAGCGGCGAAAATCGCGATTTTTCCCGCCAGCTGCGAAAATCGCATGGTTTTTGGCCGGTAGCGGCGAAAATCGCGCGGTTTTTGGACGGTAGCGGCGAAAATCGCGCTATTTTTGGCCGGTAGCGGCGAAAATCGCGATGGTTTTTGGCCGGTAGCGGCGAAAATCGCTTGGTTTTTGGCCGGTAGCGGCGAAAATCGCGCGGTTTTTGGCCGGTAGCGGCGAAAATCGCGATTTTTGCCCGCCAGCTGCGAAAATCGCATGGTTTTTGGCCGGTAGCGGCGAAAATCGCGCGGTTTTTGGCCGGTAGCGGCGAAAAATAGCGGCGATTTTTGGCCAGCCCGCCAGCTGCGAAAATCGCATGGTTTTTGGCCGGTAGCGGCGAAAATCGCGCGGTTTTTGGCCGGTAGCGGCGAAAATCGCGCTATTTTTGGCCGGTAGCGGCGAAAATCGCGATTTTTCCCCGCCAGCTGCGAAAATCGCTTGGTTTTTGGCCAGTAGCGGCGAAAATCGCGCGGTTTTTGGCCGGTAGCGGCGAAAATCGCGCTATTTTTGGCCGGTAGCGGCGAAAATCGCGATTTTTTCCCGCCAGCTGCGAAAATCGCATGGTTTTTGGCTGTTTTTGGCCGGTAGCGGCGAAAATCGCGCGGTTTTTGGCCGGTAGCGGCGAAAATCGCGCTATTTTTGGCCGGTAGCGGCGAAAATCGCGATTTTTTCCCGCCAGCTGCGAAAATCGCATGGTTTTTGGCCGGTAGCGGCGAAAATCGCGCGGTTTTTGGCCGGTAGCGGCGAAAATCGCGCTATTTTTGGCCGGTAGCGGCGAAAATCGCGATTTTTCCCGCCAGCTGCGAAAATCGCATGGTTTTTGGCCGGTAGCGGCGAAAATCGCGCGGTTTTTGGCCGGTAGCGGCGAAAATCGCGCTATTTTTGGCCGGTAGCGGCGAAAATCGCGATTTTTCCCCGCCAGCTGCGAAAATCGCTTGGTTTTTGGCCGGTAGCGGCGAAAATCGCGCGGTTTTTGGCCGGTAGCGGCGAAAATCGCGCTATTTTTGGCCGGTAGCGGCGAAAATCGCGATTTTTCCCGCCAGCTGCGAAAATCGCATGGTTTTTGGCCGGTAGCGGCGAAAATCGCGCGGTTTTTGGCCGGTAGCGGCGAAAATCGCGCTATTTTTGGCCGGTAGCGGCGAAAATCGCGATTTTTCCCGCCAGCTGCGAAAATCGCATGGTTTTTGGCCGGTAGCGGCGAAAATCGCGCGGTTTTTGGCCGGTAGCGGCGAAAATCGCGCTATTTTTGGCCGGTAGCGGCGAAAATCGCGATTTTTTCCCGCCAGCTGCGAAAATCGCGATTTTTCCCGCCAGCTGCGAAAATCGCATGGTTTTTGGCTGGTAGCGGCGAAAATCGCGCGGTTTTTGGCCGGTAGCGGCGAAAATCGCGCTATTTTTGGCCGGTAGCGGCGAAAATCGCGATTTTTTCCCGCCAGCTGCGAAAATCGCATGGTTTTTGGCCGGTAGCGGCGAAAATCGCGCGGTTTTTGGCCGGTAGCGGCGAAAATCGCGCTATTTTTGGCCGGTAGCGGCGAAAATCGCGATTTTTTCCCGCCAGCTGCGAAAATCGCATGGTTTTTGGCCGGTAGCGGCGAAAATCGCGCGGTTTTTGGCCGGTAGCGGCGAAAATCGCGCTATTTTTGGCCGGTAGCGGCGAAAATCGCGATTTTTCCCGCCAGCTGCGAAAATCGCATGGTTTTTGGCCGGTAGCGGCGAAAATCGCGCGGTTTTTGGCCGGTAGCGGCGAAAATCGCGCTATTTTTGGCCGGTAGCGGCGAAAATCGCGATTTTTCCCGCCAGCTGCGAAAATCGCATGGTGTTTGGCCGCTAGCGGCGAAAATCGCGCGGTTTTTGGCCGGTAGCGGCGAAAATCGCGCTATTTTTGGCCGGTAGCGGCGAAAATCGCGATTTTTTCCCGCCAGCTGCGAAAATCGCATGGTTTTTGGCCGGTAGCGGCGAAAATCGCGCGGTTTTTGGCCGGTAGCGGCGAAAATCGCGCTATTTTTGGCCGGTAGCGGCGAAAATCGCGATTTTTCCCGCCAGCTGCGAAAATCGCATGGTTTTTGGCCGGTAGCGGCGAAAATCGCATGGTTTTTGGCCGGTAGCGGCGAAAATCGCGCGGTTTTTGGCCGGTAGCGGCGAAAATCGCGCTATTTTTGGCCGGTAGCGGCGAAAATCGCGATTTTTCCCCGCCAGCTGCGAAAATCGCTTGGTTTTTGGCCGGTAGCGGCGAAAATCGCGCGGTTTTTGGCCGGTAGCGGCGAAAATCGCGCTATTTTTGGCCGGTAGCGGCGAAAATCGCGATTTTTTCCCGCCAGCTGCGAAAATCGCATGGTTTTTGGCCGGTAGCGGCGAAAATCGCGCGGTTTTTTGGCCGGTAGCGGCGAAAATCGCGCTATTTTTGGCCGGTAGCGGCGAAAATCGCGATTTTTCCCGCCAGCTGCGAAAATCGCAGCTAGCGGCGAAAATCGCATGGTTTTTGGCCGGTAGCGGCGAAAATCGCGCTATTTTTGGCCGGTAGCGGCGAAAATCGCGCTATTTTTGGCCGGTAGCGGCGAAAATCGCGATTTTTGGCCCGCCAGCTGCGAAAATCGCTGGTTTTTGGCCGGTAGCGGCGAAAATCGCGCGGTTTTTGGCCGGTAGCGGCGAAAATCGCGCTATTTTTGGCCGGTAGCGGCGAAAATCGCGATTTTTCCCGCCAGCTGCGAAAATCGCATGGTTTTTGGCCGGTAGCGGCGAAAATCGCGCGGTTTTTGGCCGGTAGCGGCGAAAATCGCGCTATTTTTGGCCGGTAGCGGCGAAAATCGCGATTTTTTCCCGCCAGCTGCGAAAATCGCTTGGTTTTTGGCCGGTAGCGGCGAAAATCGCGCGGTTTTTGGCCGGTAGCGGCGAAAATCGCGCTATTTTTGGCCGGTAGCGGCGAAAATCGCGATTTTTTCCCGCCAGCTGCGAAAATCGCATGGTTTTTGGCCGGTAGCGGCGAAAATCGCGCGGTTTTTGGCCGGTAGCGGCGAAAATCGCGCTATTTTTGGCCGGTAGCGGCGAAAATCGCGATTTTTCCCCGCCAGCTGCGAAAATCGCTTGGTTTTTGGCCGGTAGCGGCGAAAATCGCGCGGTTTTTGGCCGGTAGCGGCGAAAATCGCGCTATTTTTGGCCGGTAGCGGCGAAAATCGCGATTTTTTCCCGCCAGCTGCGAAAATCGCATGGTTTTTGGCCGGTAGCGGCGAAAATCGCGCGGTTTTTGGCCGGTAGCGGCGAAAATCGCGCTATTTTTGGCCGGTAGCGGCGAAAATCGCGATTTTTTTCGCCCGCCAGCTGCGAAAATCGCTTGGTTTTTGGCCGGTAGCGGCGAAAATCGCGCGGTTTTTGGCCGGTAGCGGCGAAAATCGCGCTATTTTTGGCCGGTAGCGGCGAAAATCGCGATTTTTTCCCGCCAGCTGCGAAAATCGCATGGTTTTTGGCCGGTAGCGGCGAAAATCGCGCGGTTTTTGGCCGGTAGCGGCGAAAATCGCGCTATTTTTGGCCGGTAGCGGCGAAAATCGCGATTTTTCCCCGCCAGCTGCGAAAATCGCATGGTTTTTGGCCGGTAGCGGCGAAAATCGCGCGGTTTTTGGCCGGTAGCGGCGAAAATCGCGCTATTTTTGGCCGGTAGCGGCGAAAATCGCGATTTTTTCCCGCCAGCTGCGAAAATCGCATGGTTTTTGGCCGGTAGCGGCGAAAATCGCGCGGTTTTTGGCCGGTAGCGGCGAAAATCGCGCTATTTTTGGCCGGTAGCGGCGAAAATCGCGATTTTTTCCCGCCAGCTGCGAAAATCGCATGGTTTTTGGCCGGTAGCGGCGAAAATCGCGCGGTTTTTGGCCGGTAGCGGCGAAAATCGCGCTATTTTTGGCCGGTAGCGGCGAAAATCGCGATTTTGGCCGGTAGCGGCGAAAATCGCGATTTTTCCCCGCCAGCTGCGAAAATCGCTTGGTTTTTGGCCGGTAGCGGCGAAAATCGCGCGGTTTTTGGCCGGTAGCGGCGAAAATCGCGCTATTTTTGGCCGGTAGCGGCGAAAATCGCGATTTTTCCCGCCAGCTGCGAAAATCGCATGGTTTTTGGCCGGTAGCGGCGAAAATCGCGCGGTTTTTGGCCGGTAGCGGCGAAAATCGCGCTATTTTTGGCCGGTAGCGGCGAAAATCGCGATTTTTTCCCGCCAGCTGCGAAAATCGCATGGTTTTTGGCCGGTAGCGGCGAAAATCGCGCGGTTTTTGGCCGGTAGCGGCGAAAATCGCGCTATTTTTGGCCGGTAGCGGCGAAAATCGCGATTTTTTCCCGCCAGCTGCGAAAATCGCATGGTTTTTGGCCGGTAGCGGCGAAAATCGCGCGGTTTTTGGCCGGTAGCGGCGAAAATCGCGCTATTTTTGGCCGGTAGCGGCGAAAATCGCGATTTTTCCCGCCAGCTGCGAAAATCGCATGGTTTTTGGCCGGTAGCGGCGAAAATCGCGCGGTTTTTGGCCGGTAGCGGCGAAAATCGCGCTATTTTTGGCCGGTAGCGGCGAAAATCGCGATTTTTCCCGCCAGCTGCGAAAATCGCATGGTTTTTGGCCGGTAGCGGCGAAAATCGCGCGGTTTTTGGCCGGTAGCGGCGAAAATCGCGCTATTTTTGGCCGGTAGCGGCGAAAATCGCGATTTTTCCCGCCAGCTGCGAAAATCGCATGGTTTTTGGCCGGTAGCGGCGAAAATCGCGCGGTTTTTGGCCGGTAGCGGCGAAAATCGCGCTATTTTTGGCCGGTAGCGGCGAAAATCGCGATTTTTCCCGCCAGCTGCGAAAATCGCTTGGTTTTTGGCCGGTAGCGGCGAAAATCGCGCGGTTTTTGGCCGGTAGCGGCGAAAATCGCGCTATTTTTGGCCGGTAGCGGCGAAAATCGCGATTTTTCCCGCCAGCTGCGAAAATCGCTTGGTTTTTGGCCGGTAGCGGCGAAAATCGCGCGGTTTTTGGCCGGTAGCGGCGAAAATCGCGCTATTTTTGGCCGGTAGCGGCGAAAATCGCGATTTTTTCCCGCCAGCTGCGAAAATCGCATGGTTTTTGGCCGGTAGCGGCGAAAATCGCGCGGTTTTTGGCCGGTAGCGGCGAAAATCGCGCTATTTTTGGCCGGTAGCGGCGAAAATCGCGATTTTTGGCCGCCAGCTGCGAAAATCGCTTGGTTTTTGGCCAGTAGCGGCGAAAATCGCGCGGTTTTTGGCCGGTAGCGGCGAAAATCGCGCTGGTTTTTGGTAGCGGCGAAAATAGCGGCGAAAAATGGTTTTTGGCCGGTAGCGGCGAAAATCGCGCGGTTTTTGGCCGGTAGCGGCGAAAATCGCGCTATTTTTGGCCGGTAGCGGCGAAAATCGCGATTTTTCCCCGCCAGCTGCGAAAATCGCTTGGTTTTTGGCCGGTAGCGGCGAAAATCGCGCGGTTTTTGGCCGGTAGCGGCGAAAATCGCGCTATTTTTGGCCGGTAGCGGCGAAAATCGCGATTTTTCCCGCCAGCTGCGAAAATCGCATGGTTTTTGGCCGGTAGCGGCGAAAATCGCGCGGTTTTTGGCCGGTAGCGGCGAAAATCGCGCTATTTTTGGCCGGTAGCGGCGAAAATCGCGATTTTTCCCGCCAGCTGCGAAAATCGCATGGTTTTTGGCCGGTAGCGGCGAAAATCGCGCGGTTTTTGGCCGGTAGCGGCGAAAATCGCGCGGTTTTTGGCCGGTAGCGGCGAAAATCGCGCTATTTTTGGCCGGTAGCGGCGAAAATCGCGATTTTTCCCGCCAGCTGCGAAAATCGCATGGTTTTTGGCCAGTAGCGGCAAAAATCGCGCGGTTTTTGGCCGGTAGCGGCGAAAATCGCGCTATTTTTGGCCGGTAGCGGCGAAAATCGCGATTTTTGGCCCGTAGCGGCGAAAATCGCGAAAATGGTTTTGGCCGGTAGCGGCGAAAATCGCGCGAAAATCGTTTTTGGCCGGTAGCGGCGAAAATCGCGCTATTTTTGGCCGGTAGCGGCGAAAATCGCGATTTTTCCCCGCCAGCTGCGAAAATCGCTTGGTTTTTGGCCAGTAGCGGCGAAAATCGCGCGGTTTTTGGCCGGTAGCGGCGAAAATCGCGCTATTTTTGGCCGGTAGCGGCGAAAATCGCGATTTTTTCCCGCCAGCTGCGAAAATCGCATGGTTTTTGGCCGGTAGCGGCGAAAATCGCGCGGTTTTTGGCCGGTAGCGGCGAAAATCGCGCTATTTTTGGCCGGTAGCGGCGAAAATCGCGATTTTTCCCGCCAGCTGCGAAAATCGCATGGTTTTTGGCCAGTAGCGGCGAAAATCGCGCGGTTTTTGGCCGGTAGCGGCGAAAATCGCGCTATTTTTGGCCGGTAGCGGCGAAAAATCGCGATTTTTCCCGCCAGCTGCGAAAATCGCATGGTTTTTGGCCGGTAGCGGCGAAAATCGCGCGGTTTTTGGCCGGTAGCGGCGAAAATCGCGCTATTTTTGGCCGGTAGCGGCGAAAATCGCGATTTTTTCCCGCCAGCTGCGAAAATCGCTTGGTTTTTGGCCGGTAGCGGCGAAAATCGCGCTGTTTTTGGCCGGTAGCGGCGAAAATCGCGCTATTTTTGGCCGGTAGCGGCGAAAATCGCGATATTTTCCCGCCAGCTGCGAAAATCGCATGGTTTTTGGCCGGTAGCGGCGAAAATCGCGCGGTTTTTGGCCGGTAGCGGCGAAAATCGCGCTATTTTTGGCCGGTAGCGGCGAAAATCGCGATTTTTCCACGCCAGCTGCGAAAATCGCTTGGTTTTTGGCCGTAGCGGCGAAAATCGCGCGGTTTTTGGCGGTAGCGGCGAAAATCGCGCGGTTTTTGGCCGGTAGCGGCGAAAATCGCGATTTTTTCCCGCCAGCTGCGAAAATCGCATGGTTTTTGGCCGGAAAATCGCGCGGTTTTTGGCCGGTAGGCGAAAATCGCGCGATTTTTTCCCGCCAGCTGCGAAAATCGCTTGGTTTTTGGCCGGTAGCGGCGAAAATCGCGCGGTTTTTGGCCGGTAGCGGCGAAAATCGCGCTATTTTTGGCCGGTAGCGGCGAAAATCGCGATTTTTCCCCGCCAGCTGCGAAAATCGCATGGTTTTTGGCCGGTAGCGGCGAAAATCGCGCGGTTTTTGGCCGGTAGCGGCGAAAATCGCGCTATTTTTGGCCGGTAGCGGCGAAAATCGCGATTTTTCCCGCCAGCTGCGAAAATCGCTTGGTTTTTGGCCGGTAGCGGTGAAAATCGCGCGGTTTTTGGCCGGTAGCGGCGAAAATCGCGCTATTTTTGGCCGGTAGCGGCGAAAATCGCGATTTTTCCCGCCAGCTGCGAAAATCGCGAAAATGGTTTTTGGCCGGTAGCGGCGAAAATCGCGCGGTTTTTGGCCGGTAGCGGCGAAAATCGCGCTATTTTTGGCCGGTAGCGGCGAAAATCGCGATTTTTCCCGCCAGCTGCGAAAATCGCTTGGTTTTTGGCCGGTAGCGGCGAAAATCGCGCGGTTTTTGGCCGGTAGCGGCGAAAATCGCGCTATTTTTGGCCGGTAGCGGCGAAAATCGCGATTTTTCCCCGCCAGCTGCGAAAATCGCATGGTTTTTGGCCGGTAGCGGCGAAAATCGCGCGGTTTTTGGCCGGTAGCGGCGAAAATCGCGCTATTTTTGGCCGGTAGCGGCGAAAATCGCGATTTTTTCCCGCCAGCTGCGAAAATCGCATGGTTTTTGGCCGGTAGCGGCGAAAATCGCGCGGTTTTTGGCCGGTAGCGGCGAAAATCGCGCTATTTTTGGCCGGTAGCGGCGAAAATCGCGATTTTTTCCCGCCAGCTGCGAAAATCGCATGGTTTTTGGCCGGTAGCGGCGAAAATCGCGCGGTTTTTGGCCGGTAGCGGCGAAAATCGCGCTATTTTTGGCCGGTAGCGGCGAAAATCGCGATTTTTTCCCGCCAGCTGCGAAAATCGCATGGTTTTTGGGCGGTAGCGGCGAAAATCGCGCGGTTTTTGGCCGGTAGCGGCGAAAATCGCGCTATTTTTGGCCGGTAGCGGCGAAAATCGCGATTTTTTCCCGCCAGCTGCGAAAATCGCATGGTTTTTGGCCGGTAGCGGCGAAAATCGCGCGGTTTTTGGCCGGTAGCGGCGAAAATCGCGCTATTTTTGGCCGGTAGCGGCGAAAATCGCGATTTTTCCCGCCAGCTGCGAAAATCGCTTGGTTTTTGGCCAGTAGCGGCGAAAATCGCGCGGTTTTTGGCCGGTAGCGGCGAAAATCGCGCTATTTTTGGCCGGTAGCGGCGAAAATCGCGATTTTTCCCGCCAGCTGCGAAAATCGCATGGTTTTTGGCCGGTAGCGGCGAAAATCGCGCGGTTTTTGGCCGGTAGCGGCGAAAATCGCGCTATTTTTGGCCGGTAGCGGCGAAAATCGCGATTTTTCCCGCCAGCTGCGAAAATCGCTTGGTTTTTGGCCAGTAGCGGCGAAAATCGCGCGGTTTTTGGCCGGTAGCGGCGAAAATCGCGCTATTTTTGGCCGGTAGCGGCGAAAATCGCGATTTTTCCCGCCAGCTGCGAAAATCGCATGGTTTTTGGCCGGTAGCGGCGAAAATCGCGCGGTTTTTGGCCGGTAGCGGCGAAAATCGCGCTATTTTTGGCCGGTAGCGGCGAAAATCGCGATTTTTCCCCGCCAGCTGCGAAAATCGCTTGGTTTTTGGCCAGTAGCGGCGAAAATCGCGCGGTTTTTGGCCGGTAGCGGCGAAAATCGCGCTATTTTTGGCCGGTAGCGGCGAAAATCGCGATTTTTTCCCGCCAGCTGCGAAAATCGCTGGTTTTTGGCCGGTAGCGGCGAAAATCGCGCGGTTTTTGGCCGGTAGCGGCGAAAATCGCGCTATTTTTGGCCGGTAGCGGCGAAAATCGCGATTTTTCCCGCCAGCTGCGAAAATCGCATGGTTTTTGGCCGGTAGCGGCGAAAATCGCGCGGTTTTTGGCCGGTAGCGGCGAAAATCGCGCTATTTTTGGCCGGTAGCGGCGAAAATCGCGATTTTTTCCCGCCAGCTGCGAAAATCGCATGGTTTTTGGCCGGTAGCGGCGAAAATCGCGCGGTTTTTGGCCGGTAGCGGCGAAAATCGCGCTATTTTTGGCCGGTAGCGGCGAAAATCGCGATTTTTCCCGCCAGCTGCGAAAATCGCATGGTTTTTGGCCGGTAGCGGCGAAAATCGCGCGGTTTTTGGCCGGTAGCGGCGAAAATCGCGCTATTTTTGGCCGGTAGCGGCGAAAATCGCGATTTTTCCCGCCAGCTGCGAAAATCGCATGGTTTTTGGCCGGTAGCGGCGAAAATCGCGCGGTTTTTGGCCGGTAGCGGCGAAAATCGCGCTATTTTTGGCCGGTAGCGGCGAAAATCGCGATTTTTCCCCGCCAGCTGCGAAAATCGCTTGGTTTTTGGCCGGTAGCGGCGAAAATCGCGCGGTTTTTGGCCGGTAGCGGCGAAAATCGCGCTATTTTTGGCCGGTAGCGGCGAAAATCGCGATTTTTTCCCGCCAGCTGCGAAAATCGCATGGTTTTTGGCCGGTAGCGGCGAAAATCGCGCGGTTTTTGGCCGGTAGCGGCGAAAATCGCGCTATTTTTGGCCGGTAGCGGCGAAAATCGCGATTTTTTCCCGCCAGCTGCGAAAATCGCATGGTTTTTGGCCGGTAGCGGCGAAAATCGCGCGGTTTTTGGCCGGTAGCGGCGAAAATCGCGCTATTTTTGGCCGGTAGCGGCGAAAATAGCGGCGAAAATCGCGATTTTTTCGCCCGCCAGCTGCGAAAATCGCATGGTTTTTGGCCGGTAGCGGCGAAAATCGCGCGGTTTTTGGCCGGTAGCGGCGAAAATCGCGCTATTTTTGGCCGGTAGCGGCGAAAATCGCGATTTTTCCCGCCAGCTGCGAAAATCGCATGGTTTTTGGCCGGTAGCGGCGAAAATCGCGCGGTTTTTGGCCGGTAGCGGCGAAAATCGCGCTATTTTTGGCCGGTAGCGGCGAAAATCGCGATTTTTCCCGCCAGCTGCGAAAATCGCTTGGTTTTTGGCCGGTAGCGGCGAAAATCGCGCGGTTTTTGGCCGGTAGCGGCGAAAATCGCGCTATTTTTGGCCGGTAGCGGCGAAAATCGCGATTTTTTCCCGCCAGCTGCGAAAATCGCATGGTTTTTGGCCGGTAGCGGCGAAAATCGCGCGGTTTTTGGCCGGTAGCGGCGAAAATCGCGCTATTTTTGGCCGGTAGCGGCGAAAATCGCGATTTTTCCCCGCCAGCTGCGAAAATCGCTTGGTTTTTGGCCAGTAGCGGCGAAAATCGCGCGGTTTTTGGCCGGTAGCGGCGAAAATCGCGCTATTTTTGGCCGGTAGCGGCGAAAATCGCGATTTTTCCCGCCAGCTGCGAAAATCGCATGGTTTTTGGCCGGTAGCGGCGAAAATCGCGCGGTTTTTGGCCGGTAGCGGCGAAAATCGCGCTATTTTTGGCCGGTAGCGGCGAAAATCGCGATTTTTCCCGCCAGCTGCGAAAATCCCGCCAGCTGCGAAAATCGCTTGGTTTTTGGCCGGTAGCGGCGAAAATCGCGCGGTTTTTGGCCGGTAGCGGCGAAAATCGCGCTATTTTTGGCCGGTAGCGGCGAAAATCGCGATTTTTTCCCGCCAGCTGCGAAAATCGCATGGTTTTTGGCCGGTAGCGGCGAAAATCGCGCGGTTTTTGGCCGGTAGCGGCGAAAATCGCGCTATTTTTGGCCGGTAGCGGCGAAAATCGCGATTTTTTCCCGCCAGCTGCGAAAATCGCATGGTTTTTGGCCGGTAGCGGCGAAAATCGCGCGGTTTTTGGCCGGTAGCGGCGAAAATCGCGCTATTTTTGGCCGGTAGCGGCGAAAATCGCGATTTTTCCCCGCCAGCTGCGAAAATCGCTTGGTTTTTGGCCGGTAGCGGCGAAAATCGCGCGGTTTTTGGCCGGTAGCGGCGAAAATCGCGCTATTTTTGGCCGGTAGCGGCGAAAATCGCGATTTTTTCCCGCCAGCTGCGAAAATCGCTTGGTTTTTGGCCGGTAGCGGCGAAAATCGCGCGGTTTTTGGCCGGTAGCGGCGAAAATCGCGCTATTTTTGGCCGGTAGCGGCGAAAATCGCGATTTTTCCCGCCAGCTGCGAAAATCGCTTGGTTTTTGGCCGGTAGCGGCGAAAATCGCGCGGTTTTTGGCCGGTAGCGGCGAAAATCGCGCTATTTTTGGCCGGTAGCGGCGAAAATCGCGATTTTTTCCCGCCAGCTGCGAAAATCGCATGGATTTTTTTTGGCCGGTAGCGGCGAAAATTTGTTTTTGGCCGGTAGCGGCGAAAATCGCGCGGTTTTTGGCCGGTAGCGGCGAAAATCGCGCTATTTTTGGCCGGTAGCGGCGAAAATCGCGAATTTTTCCAGCCAGCTGCGAAAATCGCTTGGTTTTTGGCCGGTAGCGGCGAAAATCGCGCGGTTTTTGGCCGGTAGCGGCGAAAATCGCGCTATTTTTGGCCGGTAGCGGCGAAAATCGCGATTTTTTCCCGCCAGCTGCGAAAATCGCATGGTTTTTGGCCGGTAGCGGCGAAAATCGCGCGGTTTTTGGCCGGTAGCGGCGAAAATCGCGCTATTTTTGGCCGGTAGCGGCGAAAATCGCGATTTTTCCCCGCCAGCTGCGAAAATCGCTTGGTTTTTGGCCGGTAGCGGCGAAAATCGCGCGGTTTTTGGCCGGTAGCGGCGAAAATCGCGCTATTTTTGGCCGGTAGCGGCGAAAATCGCGATTTTTCCCGCCAGCTGCGAAAATCGCATGGTTTTTGGCCGGTAGCGGCGAAAATCGCGCGGTTTTTGGCCGGTAGCGGCGAAAATCGCGCTATTTTTGGCCGGTAGCGGCGAAAATCGCGATTTTTCCCCGCCAGCTGCGAAAATAGATTGGTTTTTGGCCGGTAGCGGCGAAAATCGCGCGGTTTTTGGCCTGTAGCGGCGAAAATCGCGCTATTTTTGGCCGGTAGCGGCGAAAATCGCGATTTTTCCCGCCAGCTGCGAAAATCGCATGGTTTTTGGCCGGTAGCGGCGAAAATCGCGCGGTTTTTGGCCGGTAGCGGCGAAAATCGCGCTATTTTTGGCCGGTAGCGGCGAAAATCGCGATTTTTTCCCGCCAGCTGCGAAAATCGCTTGGTTTTTGGCCGGTAGCGGCGAAAATCGCGCGGTTTTTGGCCGGTAGCGGCGAAAATCGCGCTATTTTTGGCCGGTAGCGGCGAAAATCGCGATTTTTCCCGCCAGCTGCGAAAATCGCATGGTTTTTGGCCGGTAGCGGCGAAAATCGCGCGGTTTTTGGCCGGTAGCGGCGAAAATCGCGCTATTTTTGGCCGGTAGCGGCGAAAATCGCGATTTTTTCCCGCCAGCTGCGAAAATCGCATGGTTTTTGGCCGGTAGCGGCGAAAATCGCGCGGTTTTTGGCCGGTAGCGGCGAAAATCGCGCTATTTTTGGCCGGTAGCGGCGAAAATCGCGATTTTTCCCGCCAGCTGCGAAAATCGCTTGGTTTTTGGCCGGTAGCGGCGAAAATCGCGCGGTTTTTGGCCGGTAGCGGCGAAAATCGCGCTATTTTTGGCCGGTAGCGGCGAAAATCGCGATTTTTTCCCGCCAGCTGCGAAAATCGCATGGTTTTTGGCCGGTAGCGGCGAAAATCGCGCGGTTTTTGGCCGGTAGCGGCGAAAATCGCGCTATTTTTGGCCGGTAGCGGCGAAAATCGCGATTTTTCCCGCCAGCTGCGAAAATCGCTTGGTTTTTGGCCGGTAGCGGCGAAAATCGCGCGGTTTTTGGCCGGTAGCGGCGAAAATCGCGCTATTTTTGGCCGGTAGCGGCGAAAATCGCGATTTTTTGCCCGCCAGCTGCGAAAATCGCTTGGTTTTTGGCCGGTAGCGGCGAAAATCGCGCGGTTTTTGGCCGGTAGCGGCGAAAATCGCGCTATTTTTGGCCGGTAGCGGCGAAAATCGCGATTTTTCCCGCCAGCTGCGAAAATCGCTTGGTTTTTGGCCGGTAGCGGCGAAAATCGCGCGGTTTTTGGCCGGTAGCGGCGAAAATCGCGCTATTTTTGGCCGGTAGCGGCGAAAATCGCGATTTTTCCCCGCCAGCTGCGAAAATCGCTTGGTTTTTGGCCAGTAGCGGCGAAAATCGCGCGGTTTTTGGCCGGTAGCGGCGAAAATCGCGCTATTTTTGGCCGGTAGCGGCGAAAATCGCGATTTTTTCCCGCCAGCTGCGAAAATCGCGTGGTTTTTGGCCGGTAGCGGCGAAAATCGCGCGGTTTTTGGCCGGTAGCGGCGAAAATCGCGCTATTTTTGGCCGGTAGCGGCGAAAATCGCGAGCGCCAGCTGCGAAAATCGCGATTTTTCCCGCCAGCTGCGAAAATCGCTTGGTTTTTGGCCAGTAGCGGCGAAAATCGCGCGGTTTTTGGCCGGTAGCGGCGAAAATCGCGCTATTTTTGGCCGGTAGCGGCGAAAATCGCGATTTTTCCCGCCAGCTGCGAAAATCGCTTGGTTTTTGGCCGGTAGCGGCGAAAATCGCGCGGTTTTTGGCCGGTAGCGGCGAAAATCGCGCTATTTTTGGCCGGTAGCGGCGAAAATCGCGATTTTTCCCGCCAGCTGCGAAAATCGCATGGTTTTTGGCCGGTAGCGGCGAAAATCGCGCGGTTTTTGGCCGGTAGCGGCGAAAATCGCGCTATTTTTGGCCGGTAGCGGCGAAAATCGCGATTTTTCCCGCCAGCTGCGAAAATCGCATGGTTTTTTGGTTTTTGGCCGGTAGCGGCGAAAATCGCGCGGTTTTTGGCCGGTAGCGGCGAAAATCGCGCTATTTTTGGCCGGTAGCGGCGAAAATCGCGATTTTTCCCGCCAGCTGCGAAAATCGCTTGGTTTTTGGCCGGTAGCGGCGAAAATCGCGCGGTTTTTGGCCGGTAGCGGCGAAAATCGCGCTATTTTTGGCCGGTAGCGGCGAAAATCGCGATTTTTTCCCGCCAGCTGCGAAAATCGCTTGGTTTTTGGCCGGTAGCGGCGAAAATCGCGCGGAAAATTTTTGGCCGGTAGCGGCGAAAATCGCGCTATTTTTGGCCGGTAGCGGCGAAAATCGCGATTTTTGCCTCCAGCTGCGAAAATCGCTTGGTTTTTGGCCGGTAGCGGCGAAAATCGCGCGGTTTTTGGCCGGTAGCGGCGAAAATCGCGCTATTTTTGGCCGGTAGCGGCGAAAATCGCGATTTTTTCCCGCCAGCTGCGAAAATCGCATGGTTTTTGGCCGGTAGCGGCGAAAATCGCGCGGTTTTTGGCCGGTAGCGGCGAAAATCGCGCTATTTTTGGCCGGTAGCGGCGAAAATCGCGATTTTTCCCCGCCAGCTGCGAAAATCGCTTGGTTTTTGGCCAGTAGCGGCGAAAATCGCGCGGTTTTTGGCCGGTAGCGGCGAAAATCGCGCTATTTTTGGCCGGTAGCGGCGAAAATCGCGATTTTTTCCCGCCAGCTGCGAAAATCGCATGGTTTTTGGCCGGTAGCGGCGAAAATCGCGCGGTTTTTGGCCGGTAGCGGCGAAAATCGCGCTATTTTTGGCCGGTAGCGGCGAAAATCGCGATTTTTCCCCGCCAGCTGCGAAAATCGCTTGGTTTTTGGCCAGTAGCGGCGAAAATCGCGCGGTTTTTGGCCGGTAGCGGCGAAAATCGCGCTATTTTTGGCCGGTAGCGGCGAAAATCGCGATTTTTCCCGCCAGCTGCGAAAATCGCATGGTTTTTGGCCGGTAGCGGCGAAAATCGCGCGGTTTTT
>NW_025563173.1:0-18977 GCF_020424385.1 Procambarus clarkii
GTTAAAGCGTACTAGTTATGGCAGCTACTGGAAGGTAGTTGTGCTTTCTGGGTTCGAGGCCCACTGGTGGGTGTTGTCCAAAGATTGTTAATCTTCACTTGTGGTTTATGCAAGTATAGGCTTATAGCATGGACACGAGTTCTCTCACATTGACAGTGGCTTGATGAAAAACGCAGACTAACCTCACACTTGTCTAGTGCCCTCGGGAAGTGGAGATATTTGAGGTGTATATATATCTCGAAGTCTCTACTTCTTTTGTAGGGTCTGATGGTGTAGTGGGTTAAAGCGTACTAGTTATGGCAGCTACTGGAAGGTAGTTGTGCTTTCTGGGTTCGAGGCCCACTGGTGGGTGTTGTCCAAAGATTGTTAATCTTCACTTGTGGTTTATGCAAGTATAGGCTTATAGCATGGACACGAGTTCTCTCACATTGACAGTGGCTTGATGAAAAACGCAGACTAACCTCACACTTGTCTAGTGCCCTCGGGAAGTGGAGATATTTGAGGTGTATATATATCTCGAAGTCTCTACTTCTTTTGTAGGGTCTGATGGTGTAGTGGGTTAAAGCGTACTAGTTATGGCAGCTACTGGAAGGTAGTTGTGCTTTCTGGGTTCGAGGCCCACTGGTGGGTGTTGTCCAAAGATTGTTAATCTTCACTTGTGGTTTATGCAAGTATAGGCTTATAGCATGGACACGAGTTCTCTCACATTGACAGTGGCTTGATGAAAAACGCAGACTAACCTCACACTTGTCTAGTGCCCTCGGGAAGTGGAGATATTTGAGGTGTATATATATCTCGAAGTCTCTACTTCTTTTGTAGGGTCTGATGGTGTAGTGGGTTAAAGCGTACTAGTTATGGCAGCTACTGGAAGGTAGTTGTGCTTTCTGGGTTCGAGGCCCACTGGTGGGTGTTGTCCAAAGATTGTTAATCTTCACTTGTGGTTTATGCAAGTATAGGCTTATAGCATGGACACGAGTTCTCTCACATTGACAGTGGCTTGATGAAAAACGCAGACTAACCTCACACTTGTCTAGTGCCCTCGGGAAGTGGAGATATTTGAGGTGTATATATATCTCGAAGTCTCTACTTCTTTTGTAGGGTCTGATGGTGTAGTGGGTTAAAGCGTACTAGTTATGGCAGCTACTGGAAGGTAGTTGTGCTTTCTGGGTTCGAGGCCCACTGGTGGGTGTTGTCCAAAGATTGTTAATCTTCACTTGTGGTTTATGCAAGTATAGGCTTATAGCATGGACACGAGTTCTCTCACATTGACAGTGGCTTGATGAAAAACGCAGACTAACCTCACACTTGTCTAGTGCCCTCGGGAAGTGGAGATATTTGAGGTGTATATATATCTCGAAGTCTCTACTTCTTTTGTAGGGTCTGATGGTGTAGTGGGTTAAAGCGTACTAGTTATGGCAGCTACTGGAAGGTAGTTGTGCTTTCTGGGTTCGAGGCCCACTGGTGGGTGTTGTCCAAAGATTGTTAATCTTCACTTGTGGTTTATGCAAGTATAGGCTTATAGCATGGACACGAGTTCTCTCACATTGACAGTGGCTTGATGAAAAACGCAGACTAACCTCACACTTGTCTAGTGCCCTCGGGAAGTGGAGATATTTGAGGTGTATATATATCTCGAAGTCTCTACTTCTTTTGTAGGGTCTGATGGTGTAGTGGGTTAAAGCGTACTAGTTATGGCAGCTACTGGAAGGTAGTTGTGCTTTCTGGGTTCGAGGCCCACTGGTGGGTGTTGTCCAAAGATTGTTAATCTTCACTTGTGGTTTATGCAAGTATAGGCTTATAGCATGGACACGAGTTCTCTCACATTGACAGTGGCTTGATGAAAAACGCAGACTAACCTCACACTTGTCTAGTGCCCTCGGGAAGTGGAGATATTTGAGGTGTATATATATCTCGAAGTCTCTACTTCTTTTGTAGGGTCTGATGGTGTAGTGGGTTAAAGCGTACTAGTTATGGCAGCTACTGGAAGGTAGTTGTGCTTTCTGGGTTCGAGGCCCACTGGTGGGTGTTGTCCAAAGATTGTTAATCTTCACTTGTGGTTTATGCAAGTATAGGCTTATAGCATGGACACGAGTTCTCTCACATTGACAGTGGCTTGATGAAAAACGCAGACTAACCTCACACTTGTCTAGTGCCCTCGGGAAGTGGAGATATTTGAGGTGTATATATATCTCGAAGTCTCTACTTCTTTTGTAGGGTCTGATGGTGTAGTGGGTTAAAGCGTACTAGTTATGGCAGCTACTGGAAGGTAGTTGTGCTTTCTGGGTTCGAGGCCCACTGGTGGGTGTTGTCCAAAGATTGTTAATCTTCACTTGTGGTTTATGCAAGTATAGGCTTATAGCATGGACACGAGTTCTCTCACATTGACAGTGGCTTGATGAAAAACGCAGACTAACCTCACACTTGTCTAGTGCCCTCGGGAAGTGGAGATATTTGAGGTGTATATATATCTCGAAGTCTCTACTTCTTTTGTAGGGTCTGATGGTGTAGTGGGTTAAAGCGTACTAGTTATGGCAGCTACTGGAAGGTAGTTGTGCTTTCTGGGTTCGAGGCCCACTGGTGGGTGTTGTCCAAAGATTGTTAATCTTCACTTGTGGTTTATGCAAGTATAGGCTTATAGCATGGACACGAGTTCTCTCACATTGACAGTGGCTTGATGAAAAACGCAGACTAACCTCACACTTGTCTAGTGCCCTCGGGAAGTGGAGATATTTGAGGTGTATATATATCTCGAAGTCTCTACTTCTTTTGTAGGGTCTGATGGTGTAGTGGGTTAAAGCGTACTAGTTATGGCAGCTACTGGAAGGTAGTTGTGCTTTCTGGGTTCGAGGCCCACTGGTGGGTGTTGTCCAAAGATTGTTAATCTTCACTTGTGGTTTATGCAAGTATAGGCTTATAGCATGGACACGAGTTCTCTCACATTGACAGTGGCTTGATGAAAAACGCAGACTAACCTCACACTTGTCTAGTGCCCTCGGGAAGTGGAGATATTTGAGGTGTATATATATCTCGAAGTCTCTACTTCTTTTGTAGGGTCTGATGGTGTAGTGGGTTAAAGCGTACTAGTTATGGCAGCTACTGGAAGGTAGTTGTGCTTTCTGGGTTCGAGGCCCACTGGTGGGTGTTGTCCAAAGATTGTTAATCTTCACTTGTGGTTTATGCAAGTATAGGCTTATAGCATGGACACGAGTTCTCTCACATTGACAGTGGCTTGATGAAAAACGCAGACTAACCTCACACTTGTCTAGTGCCCTCGGGAAGTGGAGATATTTGAGGTGTATATATATCTCGAAGTCTCTACTTCTTTTGTAGGGTCTGATGGTGTAGTGGGTTAAAGCGTACTAGTTATGGCAGCTACTGGAAGGTAGTTGTGCTTTCTGGGTTCGAGGCCCACTGGTGGGTGTTGTCCAAAGATTGTTAATCTTCACTTGTGGTTTATGCAAGTATAGGCTTATAGCATGGACACGAGTTCTCTCACATTGACAGTGGCTTGATGAAAAACGCAGACTAACCTCACACTTGTCTAGTGCCCTCGGGAAGTGGAGATATTTGAGGTGTATATATATCTCGAAGTCTCTACTTCTTTTGTAGGGTCTGATGGTGTAGTGGGTTAAAGCGTACTAGTTATGGCAGCTACTGGAAGGTAGTTGTGCTTTCTGGGTTCGAGGCCCACTGGTGGGTGTTGTCCAAAGATTGTTAATCTTCACTTGTGGTTTATGCAAGTATAGGCTTATAGCATGGACACGAGTTCTCTCACATTGACAGTGGCTTGATGAAAAACGCAGACTAACCTCACACTTGTCTAGTGCCCTCGGGAAGTGGAGATATTTGAGGTGTATATATATCTCGAAGTCTCTACTTCTTTTGTAGGGTCTGATGGTGTAGTGGGTTAAAGCGTACTAGTTATGGCAGCTACTGGAAGGTAGTTGTGCTTTCTGGGTTCGAGGCCCACTGGTGGGTGTTGTCCAAAGATTGTTAATCTTCACTTGTGGTTTATGCAAGTATAGGCTTATAGCATGGACACGAGTTCTCTCACATTGACAGTGGCTTGATGAAAAACGCAGACTAACCTCACACTTGTCTAGTGCCCTCGGGAAGTGGAGATATTTGAGGTGTATATATATCTCGAAGTCTCTACTTCTTTTGTAGGGTCTGATGGTGTAGTGGGTTAAAGCGTACTAGTTATGGCAGCTACTGGAAGGTAGTTGTGCTTTCTGGGTTCGAGGCCCACTGGTGGGTGTTGTCCAAAGATTGTTAATCTTCACTTGTGGTTTATGCAAGTATAGGCTTATAGCATGGACACGAGTTCTCTCACATTGACAGTGGCTTGATGAAAAACGCAGACTAACCTCACACTTGTCTAGTGCCCTCGGGAAGTGGAGATATTTGAGGTGTATATATATCTCGAAGTCTCTACTTCTTTTGTAGGGTCTGATGGTGTAGTGGGTTAAAGCGTACTAGTTATGGCAGCTACTGGAAGGTAGTTGTGCTTTCTGGGTTCGAGGCCCACTGGTGGGTGTTGTCCAAAGATTGTTAATCTTCACTTGTGGTTTATGCAAGTATAGGCTTATAGCATGGACACGAGTTCTCTCACATTGACAGTGGCTTGATGAAAAACGCAGACTAACCTCACACTTGTCTAGTGCCCTCGGGAAGTGGAGATATTTGAGGTGTATATATATCTCGAAGTCTCTACTTCTTTTGTAGGGTCTGATGGTGTAGTGGGTTAAAGCGTACTAGTTATGGCAGCTACTGGAAGGTAGTTGTGCTTTCTGGGTTCGAGGCCCACTGGTGGGTGTTGTCCAAAGATTGTTAATCTTCACTTGTGGTTTATGCAAGTATAGGCTTATAGCATGGACACGAGTTCTCTCACATTGACAGTGGCTTGATGAAAAACGCAGACTAACCTCACACTTGTCTAGTGCCCTCGGGAAGTGGAGATATTTGAGGTGTATATATATCTCGAAGTCTCTACTTCTTTTGTAGGGTCTGATGGTGTAGTGGGTTAAAGCGTACTAGTTATGGCAGCTACTGGAAGGTAGTTGTGCTTTCTGGGTTCGAGGCCCACTGGTGGGTGTTGTCCAAAGATTGTTAATCTTCACTTGTGGTTTATGCAAGTATAGGCTTATAGCATGGACACGAGTTCTCTCACATTGACAGTGGCTTGATGAAAAACGCAGACTAACCTCACACTTGTCTAGTGCCCTCGGGAAGTGGAGATATTTGAGGTGTATATATATCTCGAAGTCTCTACTTCTTTTGTAGGGTCTGATGGTGTAGTGGGTTAAAGCGTACTAGTTATGGCAGCTACTGGAAGGTAGTTGTGCTTTCTGGGTTCGAGGCCCACTGGTGGGTGTTGTCCAAAGATTGTTAATCTTCACTTGTGGTTTATGCAAGTATAGGCTTATAGCATGGACACGAGTTCTCTCACATTGACAGTGGCTTGATGAAAAACGCAGACTAACCTCACACTTGTCTAGTGCCCTCGGGAAGTGGAGATATTTGAGGTGTATATATATCTCGAAGTCTCTACTTCTTTTGTAGGGTCTGATGGTGTAGTGGGTTAAAGCGTACTAGTTATGGCAGCTACTGGAAGGTAGTTGTGCTTTCTGGGTTCGAGGCCCACTGGTGGGTGTTGTCCAAAGATTGTTAATCTTCACTTGTGGTTTATGCAAGTATAGGCTTATAGCATGGACACGAGTTCTCTCACATTGACAGTGGCTTGATGAAAAACGCAGACTAACCTCACACTTGTCTAGTGCCCTCGGGAAGTGGAGATATTTGAGGTGTATATATATCTCGAAGTCTCTACTTCTTTTGTAGGGTCTGATGGTGTAGTGGGTTAAAGCGTACTAGTTATGGCAGCTACTGGAAGGTAGTTGTGCTTTCTGGGTTCGAGGCCCACTGGTGGGTGTTGTCCAAAGATTGTTAATCTTCACTTGTGGTTTATGCAAGTATAGGCTTATAGCATGGACACGAGTTCTCTCACATTGACAGTGGCTTGATGAAAAACGCAGACTAACCTCACACTTGTCTAGTGCCCTCGGGAAGTGGAGATATTTGAGGTGTATATATATCTCGAAGTCTCTACTTCTTTTGTAGGGTCTGATGGTGTAGTGGGTTAAAGCGTACTAGTTATGGCAGCTACTGGAAGGTAGTTGTGCTTTCTGGGTTCGAGGCCCACTGGTGGGTGTTGTCCAAAGATTGTTAATCTTCACTTGTGGTTTATGCAAGTATAGGCTTATAGCATGGACACGAGTTCTCTCACATTGACAGTGGCTTGATGAAAAACGCAGACTAACCTCACACTTGTCTAGTGCCCTCGGGAAGTGGAGATATTTGAGGTGTATATATATCTCGAAGTCTCTACTTCTTTTGTAGGGTCTGATGGTGTAGTGGGTTAAAGCGTACTAGTTATGGCAGCTACTGGAAGGTAGTTGTGCTTTCTGGGTTCGAGGCCCACTGGTGGGTGTTGTCCAAAGATTGTTAATCTTCACTTGTGGTTTATGCAAGTATAGGCTTATAGCATGGACACGAGTTCTCTCACATTGACAGTGGCTTGATGAAAAACGCAGACTAACCTCACACTTGTCTAGTGCCCTCGGGAAGTGGAGATATTTGAGGTGTATATATATCTCGAAGTCTCTACTTCTTTTGTAGGGTCTGATGGTGTAGTGGGTTAAAGCGTACTAGTTATGGCAGCTACTGGAAGGTAGTTGTGCTTTCTGGGTTCGAGGCCCACTGGTGGGTGTTGTCCAAAGATTGTTAATCTTCACTTGTGGTTTATGCAAGTATAGGCTTATAGCATGGACACGAGTTCTCTCACATTGACAGTGGCTTGATGAAAAACGCAGACTAACCTCACACTTGTCTAGTGCCCTCGGGAAGTGGAGATATTTGAGGTGTATATATATCTCGAAGTCTCTACTTCTTTTGTAGGGTCTGATGGTGTAGTGGGTTAAAGCGTACTAGTTATGGCAGCTACTGGAAGGTAGTTGTGCTTTCTGGGTTCGAGGCCCACTGGTGGGTGTTGTCCAAAGATTGTTAATCTTCACTTGTGGTTTATGCAAGTATAGGCTTATAGCATGGACACGAGTTCTCTCACATTGACAGTGGCTTGATGAAAAACGCAGACTAACCTCACACTTGTCTAGTGCCCTCGGGAAGTGGAGATATTTGAGGTGTATATATATCTCGAAGTCTCTACTTCTTTTGTAGGGTCTGATGGTGTAGTGGGTTAAAGCGTACTAGTTATGGCAGCTACTGGAAGGTAGTTGTGCTTTCTGGGTTCGAGGCCCACTGGTGGGTGTTGTCCAAAGATTGTTAATCTTCACTTGTGGTTTATGCAAGTATAGGCTTATAGCATGGACACGAGTTCTCTCACATTGACAGTGGCTTGATGAAAAACGCAGACTAACCTCACACTTGTCTAGTGCCCTCGGGAAGTGGAGATATTTGAGGTGTATATATATCTCGAAGTCTCTACTTCTTTTGTAGGGTCTGATGGTGTAGTGGGTTAAAGCGTACTAGTTATGGCAGCTACTGGAAGGTAGTTGTGCTTTCTGGGTTCGAGGCCCACTGGTGGGTGTTGTCCAAAGATTGTTAATCTTCACTTGTGGTTTATGCAAGTATAGGCTTATAGCATGGACACGAGTTCTCTCACATTGACAGTGGCTTGATGAAAAACGCAGACTAACCTCACACTTGTCTAGTGCCCTCGGGAAGTGGAGATATTTGAGGTGTATATATATCTCGAAGTCTCTACTTCTTTTGTAGGGTCTGATGGTGTAGTGGGTTAAAGCGTACTAGTTATGGCAGCTACTGGAAGGTAGTTGTGCTTTCTGGGTTCGAGGCCCACTGGTGGGTGTTGTCCAAAGATTGTTAATCTTCACTTGTGGTTTATGCAAGTATAGGCTTATAGCATGGACACGAGTTCTCTCACATTGACAGTGGCTTGATGAAAAACGCAGACTAACCTCACACTTGTCTAGTGCCCTCGGGAAGTGGAGATATTTGAGGTGTATATATATCTCGAAGTCTCTACTTCTTTTGTAGGGTCTGATGGTGTAGTGGGTTAAAGCGTACTAGTTATGGCAGCTACTGGAAGGTAGTTGTGCTTTCTGGGTTCGAGGCCCACTGGTGGGTGTTGTCCAAAGATTGTTAATCTTCACTTGTGGTTTATGCAAGTATAGGCTTATAGCATGGACACGAGTTCTCTCACATTGACAGTGGCTTGATGAAAAACGCAGACTAACCTCACACTTGTCTAGTGCCCTCGGGAAGTGGAGATATTTGAGGTGTATATATATCTCGAAGTCTCTACTTCTTTTGTAGGGTCTGATGGTGTAGTGGGTTAAAGCGTACTAGTTATGGCAGCTACTGGAAGGTAGTTGTGCTTTCTGGGTTCGAGGCCCACTGGTGGGTGTTGTCCAAAGATTGTTAATCTTCACTTGTGGTTTATGCAAGTATAGGCTTATAGCATGGACACGAGTTCTCTCACATTGACAGTGGCTTGATGAAAAACGCAGACTAACCTCACACTTGTCTAGTGCCCTCGGGAAGTGGAGATATTTGAGGTGTATATATATCTCGAAGTCTCTACTTCTTTTGTAGGGTCTGATGGTGTAGTGGGTTAAAGCGTACTAGTTATGGCAGCTACTGGAAGGTAGTTGTGCTTTCTGGGTTCGAGGCCCACTGGTGGGTGTTGTCCAAAGATTGTTAATCTTCACTTGTGGTTTATGCAAGTATAGGCTTATAGCATGGACACGAGTTCTCTCACATTGACAGTGGCTTGATGAAAAACGCAGACTAACCTCACACTTGTCTAGTGCCCTCGGGAAGTGGAGATATTTGAGGTGTATATATATCTCGAAGTCTCTACTTCTTTTGTAGGGTCTGATGGTGTAGTGGGTTAAAGCGTACTAGTTATGGCAGCTACTGGAAGGTAGTTGTGCTTTCTGGGTTCGAGGCCCACTGGTGGGTGTTGTCCAAAGATTGTTAATCTTCACTTGTGGTTTATGCAAGTATAGGCTTATAGCATGGACACGAGTTCTCTCACATTGACAGTGGCTTGATGAAAAACGCAGACTAACCTCACACTTGTCTAGTGCCCTCGGGAAGTGGAGATATTTGAGGTGTATATATATCTCGAAGTCTCTACTTCTTTTGTAGGGTCTGATGGTGTAGTGGGTTAAAGCGTACTAGTTATGGCAGCTACTGGAAGGTAGTTGTGCTTTCTGGGTTCGAGGCCCACTGGTGGGTGTTGTCCAAAGATTGTTAATCTTCACTTGTGGTTTATGCAAGTATAGGCTTATAGCATGGACACGAGTTCTCTCACATTGACAGTGGCTTGATGAAAAACGCAGACTAACCTCACACTTGTCTAGTGCCCTCGGGAAGTGGAGATATTTGAGGTGTATATATATCTCGAAGTCTCTACTTCTTTTGTAGGGTCTGATGGTGTAGTGGGTTAAAGCGTACTAGTTATGGCAGCTACTGGAAGGTAGTTGTGCTTTCTGGGTTCGAGGCCCACTGGTGGGTGTTGTCCAAAGATTGTTAATCTTCACTTGTGGTTTATGCAAGTATAGGCTTATAGCATGGACACGAGTTCTCTCACATTGACAGTGGCTTGATGAAAAACGCAGACTAACCTCACACTTGTCTAGTGCCCTCGGGAAGTGGAGATATTTGAGGTGTATATATATCTCGAAGTCTCTACTTCTTTTGTAGGGTCTGATGGTGTAGTGGGTTAAAGCGTACTAGTTATGGCAGCTACTGGAAGGTAGTTGTGCTTTCTGGGTTCGAGGCCCACTGGTGGGTGTTGTCCAAAGATTGTTAATCTTCACTTGTGGTTTATGCAAGTATAGGCTTATAGCATGGACACGAGTTCTCTCACATTGACAGTGGCTTGATGAAAAACGCAGACTAACCTCACACTTGTCTAGTGCCCTCGGGAAGTGGAGATATTTGAGGTGTATATATATCTCGAAGTCTCTACTTCTTTTGTAGGGTCTGATGGTGTAGTGGGTTAAAGCGTACTAGTTATGGCAGCTACTGGAAGGTAGTTGTGCTTTCTGGGTTCGAGGCCCACTGGTGGGTGTTGTCCAAAGATTGTTAATCTTCACTTGTGGTTTATGCAAGTATAGGCTTATAGCATGGACACGAGTTCTCTCACATTGACAGTGGCTTGATGAAAAACGCAGACTAACCTCACACTTGTCTAGTGCCCTCGGGAAGTGGAGATATTTGAGGTGTATATATATCTCGAAGTCTCTACTTCTTTTGTAGGGTCTGATGGTGTAGTGGGTTAAAGCGTACTAGTTATGGCAGCTACTGGAAGGTAGTTGTGCTTTCTGGGTTCGAGGCCCACTGGTGGGTGTTGTCCAAAGATTGTTAATCTTCACTTGTGGTTTATGCAAGTATAGGCTTATAGCATGGACACGAGTTCTCTCACATTGACAGTGGCTTGATGAAAAACGCAGACTAACCTCACACTTGTCTAGTGCCCTCGGGAAGTGGAGATATTTGAGGTGTATATATATCTCGAAGTCTCTACTTCTTTTGTAGGGTCTGATGGTGTAGTGGGTTAAAGCGTACTAGTTATGGCAGCTACTGGAAGGTAGTTGTGCTTTCTGGGTTCGAGGCCCACTGGTGGGTGTTGTCCAAAGATTGTTAATCTTCACTTGTGGTTTATGCAAGTATAGGCTTATAGCATGGACACGAGTTCTCTCACATTGACAGTGGCTTGATGAAAAACGCAGACTAACCTCACACTTGTCTAGTGCCCTCGGGAAGTGGAGATATTTGAGGTGTATATATATCTCGAAGTCTCTACTTCTTTTGTAGGGTCTGATGGTGTAGTGGGTTAAAGCGTACTAGTTATGGCAGCTACTGGAAGGTAGTTGTGCTTTCTGGGTTCGAGGCCCACTGGTGGGTGTTGTCCAAAGATTGTTAATCTTCACTTGTGGTTTATGCAAGTATAGGCTTATAGCATGGACACGAGTTCTCTCACATTGACAGTGGCTTGATGAAAAACGCAGACTAACCTCACACTTGTCTAGTGCCCTCGGGAAGTGGAGATAT
The DNA here is from genome assembly GCF_020424385.1 of Procambarus clarkii. Taxonomy (NCBI): domain Eukaryota; kingdom Metazoa; phylum Arthropoda; class Malacostraca; order Decapoda; family Cambaridae; genus Procambarus; species Procambarus clarkii. The sequence continues at coordinate 11,101 of NW_025563173.1, forward strand.
TTGAGGTGTATATATATCTCGAAGTCTCTACTTCTTTTGTAGGGTCTGATGGTGTAGTGGGTTAAAGCGTACTAGTTATGGCAGCTACTGGAAGGTAGTTGTGCTTTCTGGGTTCGAGGCCCACTGGTGGGTGTTGTCCAAAGATTGTTAATCTTCACTTGTGGTTTATGCAAGTATAGGCTTATAGCATGGACACGAGTTCTCTCACATTGACAGTGGCTTGATGAAAAACGCAGACTAACCTCACACTTGTCTAGTGCCCTCGGGAAGTGGAGATATTTGAGGTGTATATATATCTCGAAGTCTCTACTTCTTTTGTAGGGTCTGATGGTGTAGTGGGTTAAAGCGTACTAGTTATGGCAGCTACTGGAAGGTAGTTGTGCTTTCTGGGTTCGAGGCCCACTGGTGGGTGTTGTCCAAAGATTGTTAATCTTCACTTGTGGTTTATGCAAGTATAGGCTTATAGCATGGACACGAGTTCTCTCACATTGACAGTGGCTTGATGAAAAACGCAGACTAACCTCACACTTGTCTAGTGCCCTCGGGAAGTGGAGATATTTGAGGTGTATATATATCTCGAAGTCTCTACTTCTTTTGTAGGGTCTGATGGTGTAGTGGGTTAAAGCGTACTAGTTATGGCAGCTACTGGAAGGTAGTTGTGCTTTCTGGGTTCGAGGCCCACTGGTGGGTGTTGTCCAAAGATTGTTAATCTTCACTTGTGGTTTATGCAAGTATAGGCTTATAGCATGGACACGAGTTCTCTCACATTGACAGTGGCTTGATGAAAAACGCAGACTAACCTCACACTTGTCTAGTGCCCTCGGGAAGTGGAGATATTTGAGGTGTATATATATCTCGAAGTCTCTACTTCTTTTGTAGGGTCTGATGGTGTAGTGGGTTAAAGCGTACTAGTTATGGCAGCTACTGGAAGGTAGTTGTGCTTTCTGGGTTCGAGGCCCACTGGTGGGTGTTGTCCAAAGATTGTTAATCTTCACTTGTGGTTTATGCAAGTATAGGCTTATAGCATGGACACGAGTTCTCTCACATTGACAGTGGCTTGATGAAAAACGCAGACTAACCTCACACTTGTCTAGTGCCCTCGGGAAGTGGAGATATTTGAGGTGTATATATATCTCGAAGTCTCTACTTCTTTTGTAGGGTCTGATGGTGTAGTGGGTTAAAGCGTACTAGTTATGGCAGCTACTGGAAGGTAGTTGTGCTTTCTGGGTTCGAGGCCCACTGGTGGGTGTTGTCCAAAGATTGTTAATCTTCACTTGTGGTTTATGCAAGTATAGGCTTATAGCATGGACACGAGTTCTCTCACATTGACAGTGGCTTGATGAAAAACGCAGACTAACCTCACACTTGTCTAGTGCCCTCGGGAAGTGGAGATATTTGAGGTGTATATATATCTCGAAGTCTCTACTTCTTTTGTAGGGTCTGATGGTGTAGTGGGTTAAAGCGTACTAGTTATGGCAGCTACTGGAAGGTAGTTGTGCTTTCTGGGTTCGAGGCCCACTGGTGGGTGTTGTCCAAAGATTGTTAATCTTCACTTGTGGTTTATGCAAGTATAGGCTTATAGCATGGACACGAGTTCTCTCACATTGACAGTGGCTTGATGAAAAACGCAGACTAACCTCACACTTGTCTAGTGCCCTCGGGAAGTGGAGATATTTGAGGTGTATATATATCTCGAAGTCTCTACTTCTTTTGTAGGGTCTGATGGTGTAGTGGGTTAAAGCGTACTAGTTATGGCAGCTACTGGAAGGTAGTTGTGCTTTCTGGGTTCGAGGCCCACTGGTGGGTGTTGTCCAAAGATTGTTAATCTTCACTTGTGGTTTATGCAAGTATAGGCTTATAGCATGGACACGAGTTCTCTCACATTGACAGTGGCTTGATGAAAAACGCAGACTAACCTCACACTTGTCTAGTGCCCTCGGGAAGTGGAGATATTTGAGGTGTATATATATCTCGAAGTCTCTACTTCTTTTGTAGGGTCTGATGGTGTAGTGGGTTAAAGCGTACTAGTTATGGCAGCTACTGGAAGGTAGTTGTGCTTTCTGGGTTCGAGGCCCACTGGTGGGTGTTGTCCAAAGATTGTTAATCTTCACTTGTGGTTTATGCAAGTATAGGCTTATAGCATGGACACGAGTTCTCTCACATTGACAGTGGCTTGATGAAAAACGCAGACTAACCTCACACTTGTCTAGTGCCCTCGGGAAGTGGAGATATTTGAGGTGTATATATATCTCGAAGTCTCTACTTCTTTTGTAGGGTCTGATGGTGTAGTGGGTTAAAGCGTACTAGTTATGGCAGCTACTGGAAGGTAGTTGTGCTTTCTGGGTTCGAGGCCCACTGGTGGGTGTTGTCCAAAGATTGTTAATCTTCACTTGTGGTTTATGCAAGTATAGGCTTATAGCATGGACACGAGTTCTCTCACATTGACAGTGGCTTGATGAAAAACGCAGACTAACCTCACACTTGTCTAGTGCCCTCGGGAAGTGGAGATATTTGAGGTGTATATATATCTCGAAGTCTCTACTTCTTTTGTAGGGTCTGATGGTGTAGTGGGTTAAAGCGTACTAGTTATGGCAGCTACTGGAAGGTAGTTGTGCTTTCTGGGTTCGAGGCCCACTGGTGGGTGTTGTCCAAAGATTGTTAATCTTCACTTGTGGTTTATGCAAGTATAGGCTTATAGCATGGACACGAGTTCTCTCACATTGACAGTGGCTTGATGAAAAACGCAGAGTAACCTCACACTTGTCTAGTGCCCTCGGGAAGTGGAGATATTTGAGGTGTATATATATCTCGAAGTCTCTACTTCTTTTGTAGGGTCTGATGGTGTAGTGGGTTAAAGCGTACTAGTTATGGCAGCTACTGGAAGGTAGTTGTGCTTTCTGGGTTCGAGGCCCACTGGTGGGTGTTGTCCAAAGATTGTTAATCTTCACTTGTGGTTTATGCAAGTATAGGCTTATAGCATGGACACGAGTTCTCTCACATTGACAGTGGCTTGATGAAAAACGCAGAGTAACCTCACACTTGTCTAGTGCCCTCGGGAAGTGGAGATATTTGAGGTGTATATATATCTCGAAGTCTCTACTTCTTTTGTAGGGTCTGATGGTGTAGTGGGTTAAAGCGTACTAGTTATGGCAGCTACTGGAAGGTAGTTGTGCTTTCTGGGTTCGAGGCCCACTGGTGGGTGTTTGTTTCTCGTTAAAATACTGAGTAAGATATTGAAAAGGGGAGAAGTTCTGTTTTTATTGCATATATCGACGTTTCAGCCGGAATAGAGCGGTTTTAAGTGTACATCTTCCCTCGTTAATATAAACGGAAAATCAAGAACATTATAGTTAATTCTAATGATAACACATTGTTTTTTATCATTTGTATTGGAAACAACATTGTCATATGTCTTTTCTTGGATCTAAATAATACGAAACCTCGCTCTATGATTTCAAGTTAAAATCCTCAAATATGGTTATATAGTGACTTTTTTCACGTTTTTCATGTAGTTTGATATTACGTAAATATATTCAATTTTACCAATATTTCGATACTATTTCATGTAGTATCACGATATGTGATTTGGCCTTCAAATCTCAGAATTTCGCATAATATTGCATTTTAAGCAAGCTTTCTTGCATTTTGCTTCGTACGAAAAATCATCGAATTTAGCAATATTTTAACGTTTATAATCTCCTTTTCCTTCATGTGATTTAAACAAAATATCATCGAATTAGGGAATATTTTGCCGTTTTCCACGTTTTTGTGAATTTTCCGTCCATGGGTATTAATTCATATATATATACGATAAAAATGATGCAAACACATAATTGATTAGATAATAACCTTAAATACTTCATTTTCAATCAACTATTTGTTTCTCGTTAAAATACTGAGTAAGATGTTAAAAAGGGGAGAAGTTCGGTTTTTATTGCATATATCGACGTTTCAGCCGGATTAGAGCGGTTTTACGTGTACATCTTCCCTCGTTAATATAAACGGAAAATCAAGAACATTATAGTTAATTCTAATGAAAACACATTGTTTTTTATCATTTGTATTGGAAACAACATTGTCATATGTCTTTTCTTGGAACTAAATAATACGAAACCTCGCTCTATGATTTGAAGGTAAAATCCTCAAATATGGTAAAATAGTAACTTTTTCACGTTAATCATGTAGTTTGATATTACGCAAATATATTAATTTTTACCAATATTCCGATACTATTTCATGTAGAATCACGATATGTGATTTGCCTTTCAAATATCAGAAATTCGCGTAATATTGCATTTTAAGCAAGTATTCTTGCATTTTGTTTCGTACGAAAAATCATCGAATTTAGCAATATTTTGACGTTTATCATCCCCTTTTCCTTCATGCGATTTAAACAAAATATCATCGAATTAGGCAATATTTTGCCGTTTTTCCACGTTTTTGGAATTTTCAGTCCATGGGTATTAATTCATATATATATACGATAAAAATGATGCAAACACATAATTGATTAAATAATAACCTTAAATACTTCATTTTCAATCAACTATTTGTTTCTCGTTAAAATACTGAGTAAGATGTTGAAAAGGGGAGAAGTTCGGTTTTTATTGCATATATCGACGTTTCAGCCGGATTAGAGCGGTTTTACGTGTACATCTTCCCTCGTTAATATAAACGGAAAATCAAGAACATTATAGTTAATTCTAATGAAAACACATTGTTTTTTATCATTTGTATTGGAAACAACATTGTCATATGTCTTTTCTTGGAACTAAATAATACGAAACCTCGCTCTATGATTTGAAGTTAAAATCCTCAAATATGGTTATATAGTGATTTTTTTCACGTTTTTCATGTAGTTTGATATTACGTAAATATATTCATTTTTACCAATATTTCGAAACTATTTCATGTAGTATCACGATATGTGATTTGGCCTTCAAATCTCAGAATTTCGCATAATATTGCATTTTAAGCAAGCTTTCTTGCATTTTGTTTCGTACGAAAAATCATCGAATATAGCAATATTTTGACGTTTATCATCTCCTTTTCCTTCATGTGATTTAAACAAAATATCATCGAATTAGGCAATATTTACAGTTTTCCACGTTTTTGTGAATTTTCAGTCCATTGGTTTTAATTCATATATATACGATAAAAATGATGCAAACACATAATTGATTAGATAATAACCTTAAATACTTCATTTTCAATCATCTATTTGTTTCTCGTTAAAATACTGAGTAAGATATTGAAAAGGGGAGAAGTTCTGTTTTTATTGCATATATCGACGTTTCAGCCGGATTAGAGCGGTTTTAAGTGTACATCTTCCCTCGTTAATATAAACGGAAAATCAAGAACATTATAGTTAATTCTAATGATAACACATTGTTTTTTATCATTTGTATTGGAAACAACATTGTCATATGTCTTTTCTTGGATCTAAATAATACGAAACCTCGCTCTATGATTTGAAGTTAAAATCCTCAAATATGGTTATATAGTGACTTTTTTCACGTTTTTCATGTAGTTTGATATTACGTAAATATATATTAATTTTTACCAATATTTCGATACTATTTCATGTAGTATCACGATATGTGATTTGGCCTTCAAATCTCAGAATTTCGCATAATATTGCATTTTAAGCAAGCTTTCTTGCATTTTGCTTCGTACGAAAAATCATCGAATTTAGCAATATTTTAACGTTTATAATCTCCTTTTCCTTCATGTGATTTAAACAAAATATCATCGAATTAGGGAATATTTTGCCGTTTTCCACGTTTTTGTGAATTTTCCGTCCATGGGTATTAATTCATATATATATACGATAAAAATGATGCAAACACATAATTGATTAGATAATAACCTTAAATACTTCATTTTCAATCAACTATTTGTTTCTCGTTAAAATACTGAGTAAGATGTTAAAAAGGGGAGAAGTTCGGTTTTTATTGCATATATCGACGTTTCAGCCGGATTAGAGCGGTTTTACGTGTACATCTTCCCTCGTTAATATAAACGGAAAATCAAGAACATTATAGTTAATTCTAATGAAAACACATTGTTTTTTATCATTTGTATTGGAAACAACATTGTCATATGTCTTTTCTTGGAACTAAATAATACGAAACCTCGCTCTATGATTTGAAGGTAAAATCCTCAAATATGGTAAAATAGTAACTTTTTCACGTTAATCATGTAGTTTGATATTACGCAAATATATTAATTTTTACCAATATTCCGATACTATTTCATGTAGAATCACGATATGTGATTTGCCCTTCAAATATCAGAAATTCGCGTAATATTGCATTTTAAGCAAGTTTTCTTGCATTTTGTTTCGTACGAAAAATCATCGAATTTAGCAATATTTTGACGTTTATCATCCCCTTTTCCTTCATGCGATTTAAACAAAATATCATCGAATTAGGCAATATTTTGCCGTTTTTCCACGTTTTTTGAATTTTCAGTCCATGGGTATTAATTCATATATATATACGATAAAAATGATGCAAACACATAATTGATTAAATAATAACCTTAAATACTTCATTTTCAATCAACTATTTGTTTCTCGTTAAAATACTGAGTAAGATGTTGAAAAGGGGAGAAGTTCGGTTTTTATTGCATATATCGACGTTTCAGCCGGATTAGAGCGGTTTTACGTGTACATCTTCCCTCGTTAATATAAACGGAAAATCAAGAACATTATAGTTAATTCTAATGAAAACACATTGTTTTTTATCATTTGTATTGGAAACAACATTGTCATATGTCTTTTCTTGGAACTAAATAATACGAAACCTCGCTCTATGATTTGAAGTTAAAATCCTCAAATATGGTTATATAGTGACTTTTTTCACGTTTTTCATGTAGTTTGATATTACGTAAATATATTCATTTTTACCAATATTTCGATACTATTTCATGTAGTATCACGATATGTGATTTGGCCTTCAAATCTCAGAATTTCGCATAATATTGCATTTTAAGCAAGTTTTCTTGCATTTTGTTTCGTACGAAAAATCATCGAATATAGCAATATTTTGACGTTTATCATCTCCTTTTCCTTCATGTGATTTAAACAAAATATCATCGAATTAGGCAATATTTTGCCGTTTTCCACGTTTTTGTGAATTTTCAGTCCATTGGTTTTAATTCATATATATACGATAAATATGATGCAAACACATAATTGATTAGATAATAACCTTAAATACTTCATTTTCAATCATCTGTTTGTTTCTCGTTAAAATACTGAGTAAGATATTGAAAAGGGGAGAAGTTCTGTTTTTATTGCATATATCGACGTTTCAGCCGGATTAGAGCGGTTTTAAGTGTACATCTTCCCTCGTTAATATAAACGGAAAATCAAGAACATTATAGTTAATTCTAATGAAAACACATTGTTTTTTATCATTTGTATTGGAAACAACATTGTCATATGTCTTTTCTTGGATCTAAATAATACGAAACCTCGCTCTATGATTTGAAGTTAAAATCCTCAAATATGGTTATATAGTGACTTTTTTCACGTTTTTCATGTAGTTTGATATTACGTAAATATATTCATTTTTACCAATATTTCGATACTATTTCATGTAGTATCACGATATGTGATTTGGCCTTCAAATCTCAGAATTTCGCATAATATTGCATTTTAAGCAAGTTTTCTTGCATTTTGTTTCGTACGAAAAATCATCGAATTTAGCAATATTTTAACGTTTATCATCTCCTTTTCCTTCATGTGATTTAAACAAAATATCATCGAATTAGGCAATATTTTGCCGTTTTCCACGTTTTTGTGAATTTTCAGTCCATGGGTATTAATTCATATATATACGATAAAAATGATGCAAACACATAATTGATTA
>NW_025563174.1:0-18687 GCF_020424385.1 Procambarus clarkii
ATGGTTGTTGAGTCGTGACTTGGTCGCTGTGGCGCCGTGTCTCACCCTGCCACCCTCAGTTTGGTCGCTGTGGCGCCGTGTCTCACCCTGCCATCCTCAGCTTGGTCGCTGTGGCGGCATGTCTCACCCTGCCATCCTCGGCTTGGTCGCTGTGGCACCGTGTCTCACCCTGCCATCCTCAGCTTGGTCGCTGTGGCTCCGTGTCTCACCCTGCCATCCTCAGCTTGGTCGCTGTGGCGCCGTGTCTCACCCTGCCATCCTCAGCTTGGTCGCTGTGGCGCCGTGTCTCACCCTGCTATCCTCAGCTTGGTCGCTGTGGCGCCGTGTCTCACCCTGCCATCCTCAGCTTGGTCGCTGTGGCGGCATGCCTCACCCTGCCATCCTCCTCCCACCACTACATACTAACATATTTGCTACCACGAAATATCGTCGACTATTGCCACGAAATCATTCAGAAAGACTCCTGAATGATTCACCATCTCTTAACTTTCCTCAGGTGGATCGCTTCGAGAACTTGGTGAACCAGCTGGGACTCGCGGGTCAGGTGATCGACTACGTGAAGCTGGACGTGGAGCTGTCGGAGGTGGACTTCCTGCAGGATATGCTCCTTAACTCTCCACACGTCCTCAGGAACATCAAGCAGATCGCTATGGAAGTTCATGATGACTTTTTCAAAGGTTAGATTTTTTTAGAAAAAATAATAATAATAATAGTTTGAAGTAAATTTCTATTGTGGATCCAGTATAATTATAGATTAAAGGAATGATATAAATTTCAAGTGTAAATATATTAATTCATTTACTTTGTCCACAAAAACGTTTTCATGCAATAATCTCAATATATTTTTGTATTTATTTATTTATATTTATTCACATACACACACAATATATATATATATATATATATATATATATATATATATATATATATATATATATATATATATATATATATATATATATATATATATATATATATATATATATATATATATATATATATATATATATATATATATATATATATATATATATATATATATATATATATATATATATATATATATATATATATATATATATATATATATATATATATATATATATATATATATATATATATATATATATATATATATATATATATATATATATATATATGTCGTACCTAGTAGCCAGAACGCACTTCTATGCCTACTATGCAAGGCCCGATTTGCCTAATAAGCCAAGTTTTCATGAATTAATTGTTTTTCGACCTAACCTAACCTAACTTTTTCGGCTACCTAACCTAACCTAACCTATAAAGATAGGTTAGGTTAGGTTAGGTAGGGTTGGTTAGGTTCGGTCATATATCTACGTTAATTTTAACTCCAATAAAAAAAAATTGACCTCATACATAATGAAATGGGTAGCTTTATCATTTCATAAGAAAAAAATTAGAGAAAATATATTAATTTAGGGAAACTTGGCTTATTAGGCAAATCGGGCCTTGCATAGTAGGCCGAGAAGTGCGTTCTGGCTACTAGGTACGATATATATATATATATATATATATATATATATATATATATATATATATATATATATATATATATATATATATATATATATATATATATATATATATATATATATATATATCACACTATGACCCCCTCAGGATTTGAAGCCAGATCAGCGAGGGTCTCCCCCATGAACAGCACTGGTACTCTGACCACTGCATCAGCGGCCAGATATATTAAGATTTATATTTTTCATTTGGCTTTACAAGAATTGTTCCCCCAGAATGAACGTACATCAGTGACATAGTCTCTGTCTTTAACATATATTCTCATTGCCAGTGTTACTAGACCCGACTCTCATGTAATCCAACATTCACTACAACCTACCATGAACAGCCGTGGTAGCTGATGGGCGTTTGAGCGCACGATCAAGGTCACGACCTTGAGACCTCAGACAAACTGCAACTATAATAATCTTGTTTTCTCTCCTTTTAAAGGCTTTGACGTTTAGTTCCCTTTATCTGCTCCATTTGTTCTGGCACTAATCTTGTTGCAAACCTCTGTATTTTTTTAGTTTTGGCTTTGTGTTTCACAAGGCGAGGATCCCAGACCGGTGCTGCATACTGAAGTGATGATCTAACATAGGCTGCATAGATTATCTTGAAAGAGTCCTTATTTAGGTTTTAAATTATGTTCTAATGTTTCCAGTGTCTCATATGCTGCTGATGTTATCCTGTTTATTTGTGCCTCTAGTCTTAGTGATGAAGTTATATCCACTCCCAAATCATTTTGTCTCTTCATTTCATGAAGTTGTCTTCCCTTTATAGTTTAGTTTATCTTACACTTGTTGGGATTGAACTCTTGTCAGCCATTTGTCTGACCACTCCTGGAGTTTGTCAAGGTCTTCCTGTAAATTTTTATATTCTTCTCGTTTTTACATTCCTCATTATTGTGTTGTCTGCAAACATCGATATGTACGAGCTCACTCCCTCAGGTAAGTTATTCGCAAAAATTAAGAACAGCAGTCATTGTTAAACCGAACCATGGGGGACCCCACCTGTCACATTTCTGCACCACGACACCACCTGTCAGACCGTCTTGTCCTTCACTACTCGCTTACCCAGTCTTGCCAGCTTCTTTATCTATCTTGTACACCAGCATTTTAAGAGGAACCCTTATCAGTTTTTTTAATCTAGGAAGATACAACCTATCCAACCTTCTTTTTCCTACTGTATTTTAGTAACCTTGTCATAGAACTCGTTCAAGTATATCAGGAATGACTCTTCCCTTTTAAATCCATACATCCCTCTCACTGGAACGTTCATCCCCGCTAAGTGCTCCATTATTCTCATCATAATTACATTCTCCATTATTATACACGAAATACTCGTCATTGAGACTGGTGGATAATTTAGTGTCTCCTGTCAGTCCTCTTTTTTGGAATATTAGGACTGTGCCTTTTCCAGAATTCTGAGAGATCTATCTGGAGTGTTTTATTACAAATTTTAGTTCTTGGATGACAGTACATGTGCAGCAATGGTAATATAAGTCTGGTTCTATTTACTTAGCCGAATTTTGTTCAACCAGACTGTTTTCACCTTATCTATAGTGCCGACCTTTCATCACCAACCTTGAAATCTCTTGAGTTTCTCACACGTCTTCTTATTATTTTATATGGCAATTCACATCCCCTCGACCTGATCACATTCTCTCTTACTGTTGTTTTATGCCCTTGTCTGCCTAATTTGTTATAAATATTTAGTTTTCTTAGTTATAATAAGATTTTTAGTAATACAAACACAATTGCTTTAATATTAATGTTAAACAGGTGACCTGAGCCCGACTAGCAGACAACAAGTGTTCTGGCCCTACTTCATGCTGCTCAAGTGTCAAGACTTCCGACTGGTCCATTCCCGAAGTAATCATGGACGGTGGCAAGAGGTGGTGTGGGGCCTGGAGGTCGACTGGTAGCCCCCGTCCTCCAGCGAGAGGTGGTTGGGGGCCCGGGAGGTCGACTGGTAGCACGGCCCGTCCTCCATGGAGAAGTGGCGTGGGCCTGGGAGGTCAACTGGTAGCCCCTGTCCTCCATGGGGACGTAGCGTTCGTGGGCCCAAGAGGTCTACTGGTAGCCGCCTTCCTCCATGGGGAGGTGGTGTGGGCCCGGAAGGTCGACTGGTAGCCCCAGCTCTCCATGGGAGGTGGTGTGGGCCCGGGAGGTCTACTGGTAGCCTCCTACTGTCCTGCCCATATGACTACTGAACTATTACATCTAGTTTTGAGTGTTAAGATGTCAAAATGCCTTAGAAAGGAGCACCAGTGACAAGAGATAAAAGCTTAATTGTTGTTTGGGAGTGAATGCACATTTCTTTGCAGAGTTATTGAGGCTTTTTTTAGCATACTGTATATAGTCATATCATTGATTTTTAAGATGTTTGTCAATTGTTTACAATAATTTTGTATTCCACACTATTAATCATTAAGGTACGAATTCAGATTGAAGATATATTTACTTATTTATTTATAGACAAGAATATTCCCTTGGATTTTTGCGATTACATAACACTGGTGTTCTTACATTCTTGCAAACCCACTAACACGCATTGCGTTTCCCGCAGGTCTTTAATCTAACTAATAAGGCAAGAGTATTAATAGGTACAATGAAGCTAAATTTGAGTTCAACATAATAACTACAATATCAATTAATGTAAATTATTACACTGGTGAAGTTGCATGTCTTAAGTACAAGTAATAATATTGGGGATTAGTGGGTAGCACAAGATAAGTGCGAGTTTGAAGTACAAGGTAAGAAACTATGATGATGCAATTACGTACTTTTTGGTTATACTTTTGAATAAGGCATAAGTTGGACAATTTTTTAATTCATTAGAGAGCGAGTTCCATAGAGTACCTTTATTTGCATCGAGTGTTTGCACAGATTGAGTCTGATGCTAGGAATATCAGAGATATTTATTTCCAGAGATCAGCCCAAGCTTCGTCTTGAGGCAGAGCTTAATGCCTTAAGCCATAATGATACGTTGTCCACAGAGCATTCTTTCTCTCAAGTCATATACACTGATGGTTCCCTACACCGCCCCACGGGTGCAGCTGGAAGTGCAGTTGTCCTGACAATGGGCGATGGCTTATATTTTGAGTGTGGAGTTCGTATAAACAACTGGGCCTCTACCCTTCAGACCAAACTATTTGCTTTGCTCCTTGCACTGAAATGTGTACAAGTCTCCAAATTTGATACATTAATTGTAAGTGACTCTTTATCATCCTCAATTGCTCTCAACTCTTTAAGACATAACTGTAACATGCTCGTGTCTGAAGCTAGACACAAATACAACAAAATTATTAATGATGGTAACAGAGTTCATTTCATGTGGTCTCCATCTCATGTTGGCCTCCGAATGCATGATAGAGCTGATGACGTAGCCAATGAATCTGCCTTGAAAGGAAAAATTAAGCATAACTTTGGATTGTCAATGAGCAGTCTGAGAGCAGCAGTACACCAAAAAGTTCAATAAAATCTTGTAGATCTGAGCCAAAGTGAAATCGACACCAGTAATTCCATCTATCATCATCCAATCATGCAAGAGGAGCCACACATCTATGGATCATCCAATAAAATCAGCAGACTTTTAGATTGAGTATAACAACAATGTAATGTAATTTTAATAATAAGTGTAATACATTCTACAGTTATCTTTTTTCTTTATCTTTATCTTTTTATCTATTTCTTTTTCTTCACCTCGAACGAAGATGACTTGGAGAAATCCTCTTCTAATTAAACCAACATACTAGAGCACTAGTCAGAGGGATAGAAGCCCTAAACAAGAAAATAATAAATACAGAATATGCAGTCATATTCAGTGAAACATATATAAATGAAAACCTGCTACCAGTATAATATATATATATATATATATATATATATATATATATATATATATATATATATATATATATATATATATATATATATATATATATATATATATATATATATATATATATGTGTGTGTGTGTGTGTGTGTGTGTGTGTGTGTGTGTGTGTGTGTGTGTGTGTGTGTGTGTGTGTGTGTGTGTGTGTGTGTGTGTGTGTGTGTGTGTGTGTGTGTTTTTTCTCCTCTAGTTGTACTCACCTAGTTATGCTTGCGGGGGTTGAGCTCTGGCTCTTTGGTCCCGCCTCTCAACTGTCAATCAACAGGTGTACAAGTTCCTGAGCCTATTGGGCTCTATCATATCTACACTTGAAACTGTGTATGGAGTCAGCCTCCACCACATCACTTCCTAATGCATTCCATTTGTCAACCACTCTGACACTAAAAAAGTTCTTTCTAATATCTCTGTGGCTCATTTGGGCACTCAGTTTCCACCTGTGTCCCCTAGTGCGTGTGCCCCTTGTGTTAAACAGCCTGTCTTTATCAACCCTGTCAATTCCCTTGAGGATCTTGAATGTGGTGATCATGTCCCCCCTAACTCTTCTGTCTTCCAACGAAGTGAGGTTTAATTCCCGTAGTCTCTCCTCGTAGCTCATACCTCTCAGCTCGGGTACTAGTCTGGTGGCAAACCTTTGAACCTTTTCCATTTTAGTCTTATGCTTGACTAGATATGGACTCCATGCTGGTGCCGCATACTCCAGGATTGGTCTGACATATGTGGTATATAATGTTCTGAAAGATTCCTTACACAAGTTTCTAAAGGCCGTTCTTATGTTAGCCAACCTGGCATATGCTGCTGCTGTTATCCTCTTGATGTGAGCATCAGGGGACAGGTCTGGCGTGATATCAACCCCCAGGTCTTTCTCTCTCTCGGACTCTTGAAGTATTTCATCTCCCAAGTGATACCTTGTATCTGGTCTCCTGCTTCCTACCCCTATCTTCATTACATTACATTTGCTTGGATTAAACTCTAACAGCCATTTGTTCGACCATTCCTGCAGCTTGTCCAGGTCTTCTTGAAGCCTCAAGCTGTCCTCCTCTGTCTTAATCCTTCTCATAATTTTGGCGTCGTCAGCAAACATTGAGAGGAATGAGTCTATACCCTCTGGGAGATCATTTACGTATATCAGAAACAGGATAGGTCCAAGTACAGAGTGTGTACGTGTGTGTGTGTGTGTGTGTGTACTCACCTAGTTGCACTCACCTAGTTGTGTGTGTGTGTGTGTACTCACCTAATTGTACTCACCTAATTGTGCTTGCGGGGGTTGAGTGGTGTGGTGTGTGGTGTGTGAGTGGGCTCTATCATACCTGTGTGTGTGTATGGAGTGTGTGTGATGTGTGTGTGTGTGTGTATTGTACAGAATATATAATATACAGTACACTGTATATATTGTACAGTACTGCCTCCTCTCTTTAAATCCCAACACACGCTAAACATTCACTCCCTTCACACATTCTCTTGTCATATTTACATGTACAAAACCCTTGTTAAATGTTAGTGTTAATCCTGATCTGAAACTCTTCCTTGATAGATGTAACTGAACCCATGAACACCACACCAGTATAGATAGTTTAGTGCATTTATTATGCACCCCATACCCATCTTGTGGGCGGTTATCTTGAGGTTATCTTGAGATGATTTCGGGGCTTTTTAGTGTCCCCGCGGCCCGGTCCTCGACCAGGCCTCCACCCCCAGGAAGCAGCCCGTGACAGCTGACTAACACCCAGGTACCTATTTTACTGCTAGGTAACAGGGGCATAGGGTGAAAGAAACTCTGCCCATTGTTTCTCGCCGGCGCCTGGGATTGAACCCAGGACCACAGGATCACAAATCCAGCGTGCTGTCCGCTCGGCCGACCGGCTCCCTGGACCGACCGGCGGTAGTGGAAAGGGTTACAGAGGCACATAATGGGCTCAGGGACTGAACCCCCACAATTCATTTAGCTAAGCAAGTTACAATCTTAATGAGCTAGTTACAAAATTCAATGCACATAGTCACAACATCAATGGGTTCGAGATCGACCACAAGTACAGTTTCTAAATTAAGCAACTGACATGTGGAGAGCTAGTGTCACAATTGATGTTTGTCCTGCACACCGCCCCCCATCCAGTGGGCAGCGGTGGATAGGTTACAATCACTTAGTTACTACCTACAGTTAGCAAACTGGGGATTTTTGGCTAAGATTTCTGGTAGTAGATCATATAAATGAAATATTTACACACATCTGGAGCATCTGTTATTGAATTATCTCTGAATTCACGTATCTTTACGCACTCCATCACATAGTGATGGAGGGTGGTTATCTTGAGAGGGCCCGGTCCTCGACCAGGCCTCCACCCCCAGGAAGCAGCCCGTAGCAGCTGTCTAACTCCCAGGTACCTATTTACTACTAGGTAACAGGGCCGGGTGAAAGAAACATTTTGCCCATTTGTTTCTGCCTCCACCGGGGGTCGAACCCGGAACCTCAGGACTATGAATCCGAAGTGCTGTCCATCCAGCTGTTAGACGCCCCGCTGCGAATGTGCGAATACTTTTGTTGACACAGTTTACATTTGGTCAGGTCTACATCAGCAGGTAATGAAAATTCCCAGAGATACTTGTAACCGAATCTAAGCCGAGAAGTAGTAACATCTAGAAGTCTGCTGATTTTATTTAATGATCCATAGATGTGTGGCTCCTCTTGCATGATAGTATGATGATAGATGGAATTACTGGTGTCAATTTCACTTTGCCTCAGATCTACAAGATTTTGTTGAAGTTCTCGGTGTACTGCTGCTCTCAGATTGCTCATTGACAATCCAAAGTTATACTTAATTTCTCCTTTCAAGGCAGATTCTTTGGCTAACTCATCAGCTCTATCATGCATTCGGAGGCCAACATGAGATGGAGACCACATGAAATGGACTCTGTTACCATCATTAATAATTTTGTAGTATTTGTGTCTAGCTTCAGACACGAGCATGTTACAGTTACGTCTTAAAGAGTTGAGAGAAATTAAAGATGATAAAGAGTCACTTACAATTAATGTATCAAATTTGGAGACTTGTACACATTACAGTGCAAGAAGCGAGACAAATAATTCGGTCTGAAGGGTAGAGGCCCAGTTGTTTATACGGACTCCACACTCAAAATATAAGCCATCGCCCATTGTCAGGACAACTGCACTTCCAGCTGCAACTGTGGGGCGGTGTAGGGAACCATCAGTGTATATGACTTGAGAGAGAATGCTCTGTGGACAAAGTATCAATATGGCTTAAGCGTTGAATTTTGCCTCAAGACGAAGCTCTTGAAATAAATGAACTCAAGAAATAAATATCTCTGATATTCCTAGCATCAGACTAAATCTGTGCAAACACTCGATGCAAATAAAGGTACTCTATGGAACTCGCTCTCTAATGAATTAAAAAATTGTCCAACTTATGCCTTATTCAAAAGTATAACCAAAAAGTACGTAATTGCATCATCATAGTTTCTTACCTTGTACTTCAAACTCGCACTTATCTTGTGCTACCCACTAATCCCCAATATTATTACTTGTACTTAAGACATGCAACTTCACCAGTGTAATAATTTACATTAATTGATATTGTAGTTATTATGTTGAACTTAAATTTTGCTTTATTGTACCTATTAATACTCTTGCCTTATTAGTTAGATTAAAGACCTGCGGGAAACGCAATGCGTGTTAGTGGGTTTGCAAGAATGTAAGAACACCAGTGTTATGTAATCGCAAAAATCCAAGGGAATATTCTTGTATATAAATAAATAAGTAAATATATCTTCAAACTGAATTTGTACCTTAATGATTAATAGTGTGGAATACAAAATTATTGTAAACCAATGACAAACATCTTAAAAATCAATGATATGTCTATATAAAGTATGCTAAAAAAAATAATCCTCAATAACTCTGCAAAGAAATGTGCATTCACTCCCAAACAGCAATTAAGCTTTTATCTCTTGTCACTGGTGCTCCTTTCTAAGGCACTTTGACATTTTAATACTCAAAACTAGATGTAATAGTTCAGTAGTCATATGGGCAGGACAGTAGGAGGCTACCAGTAGACCTCCCGGGCCCACACCACCTCCCGCTGGAGGAAGGGGCTACCAGTAGACCTCCCGGACCCACACCACCTCCCGCTGGAGGAAGGGGCTACCAGTAGACCTCCCGGACCCACACCACCTCCCGCTGGAGGAAGGGGCTACCAGTAGACCTCCCGGACCCACACCACCTCCCGCTGGAGTGGAAAGTTTTAGGGTGCTACAGACCATTTGGCATAACCTATGGAAAGATGCAGGGTACTGCAGACATTTTGGCCTAACCCACAAAAAGATGCATGGTACTGCAGACGTTTTGGCATGACCTACGGAAAGAGGCAGCAGGCCTGAAACCTTTTGGCATAACCTACGTAAAGATGCAGGGGGCCCCAGAGATGGTTGGTGCCCCAGCTCAGGTGTGGCACCAGGGCTCAATATCATCAAGAAAGAGGATTAAGAAAGAGAAAGATAATATTGTGGGATCAAAAGTTGCCGATAATCTTTAAAGGAAAAAGTTTTATGATGTTTTAGGTGAAATTAGAAAAAAAAGGATCATGCAGAGGAGTAACAAAAGTTATAGATGATGTCTCCGGGGCACATTAATATATGAAATGGTTTCAAAGAAAAATCTTTAACATTGTAGAACACTGCGAGGTGCAGGACAGATGAGACTGAAACTGACCTAATTACAGCTGTATGTGAAGCCTGTATGGACCCTGCCCCACCCCCCTTAATGTTAAACACCTGCACACAGTAACCCATGTAATGCTTGAGAAAACTTAGAAAGCTAAACAAAAGGAATTATGATATTTTACATAATTGTGATATAATACAGTAATATATTATGATATATTACTGTATTTTATTTATTATTTTTGTATACAAGGGTTCTTACATTCTTGTACAGCCAATAGCACGCATAGCGTTATGGGTCAATGTCTATGTGTCTTACAGGCACACTCTCCCATGGTACATCACCACCATGTGTCTTACAGGCACACTCTCTCATGGTACATCACCACCATGTGTCTTACAGGCACACTCTCCCATGGTACATCACCACCATGTGTCTTACAGGTACACTCTCCCATGGTACATCACCACCATGTGTCTTACAGGTACACTCTCCCATGGTACATCACCACCATGTGTCTTACAGGCACACTCTCCCATGGTACAACACCACCATGTGTCTTACAGGCACACTCTCCCATGGTACATCACCACCATGGGTCTTACAGGCACACTCTCCCATGGTACATCACCACCAAGTGTCTTACAGGCACACTCTCCCATGGTACATCACCACCATGTGTCTTACAGGCACACTCCCATGGTACATCACCACCATGTGTCTTACAGGCACACTCTCCCATGGTACATCACCACCATGTGTCTTACAGGCTCTCTCTCCCATGGTACATTACCACCACAATGTCTTACAGGCACACTCTCCCATGGTACATCACCACCATGTGTCTTACAGGCACACTCTCCCATGGTACATCACCACCATGTGTCTTACAGGCACACTCTCCCATGGTACATCACCACCATGTGTCTGACAAGGCACACTCTCCCATGGTACATCACCACCATGTGTCTTACAGGCACACTCTCCCATGGTACATCACCACCATGTGTCTTACAGGCACACTCTCCCATGGTACATCACCACCATGGGTCTTACAGGCACACTCTCCCATGGTACATCACCACCATGTGTCTTACAGGCACACTCTCCCATGGTACATCACCATGTGTCTTACAGGCACACTCTCCCATGGTACATCACCACTATGTGTCTTACAGGCACACTCTCCCATGGTACATCACCACTATGTGTCTTACAGGCACACTCTCCCATGGTACATCACCACCATGTGTCTTGACCTTGTCAAGCACAAGGCGAAGCTTGAAAAATTTCAGAGGTATGCCACTAGACTAGTCCCAGAATTAGGAGGCATGAGTTACGAGGAAAGGCTGCGTGAAATACATCTCACGACACTGGAAGACAGAAGAGTAAGGGAAGGCATGATCACTACCTACAAAATTCTCGGAGGAATTGACAGGGTTGATAAAGATTAACTGTTTAACACTGGTGGTACGCGAACAAGGGGACACAGGTGGAAACCTGAGTATCCAAATGAGCCACAGGGACGCCAGAAAGAACTTTTTCAGTGTTAAGAGTAGTTAACAGGTGGAATGCATTAGGCAGTGATGTGGTGGAGGCTGACTCCATACACAGTTTTAAATGTAGATATGATAGAGCCCAGTAGGCTCAGGAATCTGTACACCAGTTGATTGACAGTTGAAAGGCGGAACCAAAGAGCCAGAGCTCAACCCCTGCAGGCACACACCCACACAGGGGGCCGGTGGCTGAGTGAACAGCATGCTGGACGCGTAATCCTGTGGTCCCACGTTCGATTCCCGGCGCTGGCGAGAAACAATGGGCAAAGTTTCTTTCACCCTGATGCTCCTGTTACCTAGCAGTAAATAGGTACCTGGGAGTTAGACAGCTGTTATGGGCTGCTTCTTGGGTGTATGGGTGGGGGGGGGGATTAGAAGTTAGTTACAGTTGAGAGGCGGGCCTAAAGAGCAGAGCTCAACCCCCGCAAGAACACGTAGGTGAATACCCACAAATCAAATCAAATCAAATATTTATTCAGGTAAAGTACATACATACAAGGTGAGATACAAAAGTTGATGGATTTATAGATAGAGCTAGTACATTCAATGCCTAAAGCCACTATTACGCAAAGTGTTTCGGGCAGGAAAAACACTAAGACTAAAACTTAATACTAATTGTGATTAAAGTATAAATTGTGTTGAGAAAATAAAAAAAAATAAAAAAGGGGGAACATGGCAGAAAAATACCAAATATACAATTTAGTCAACAAACAGCATTGTTTAAAATAGTAGGCATGGGTTGACATTTAGGGGTGAGGTAGGTTACAGGGAGTTAATTAGGTAGTACTTAGTTTTTATCTTAAACTGGTTGGGAGAGGTACAGTCTTTAACATGGCTGGGAAGGTCATTCCACATTCTGGGTCCCTTGATTTGTAGAGCATTTCTAGTTTAATTAAGTCGCACTCTTGGAATATCAAATAGGTATTTGTTTCTAGCGTGGTGCCCATAGGTTCTGTTACAACCATCTAGGAAGCTTTAAGGTCAGGAATGATATTGCAGTTCAGCGTTTTACATATATAAAATACACATGAGAGAATGTGCAGTGACCTAATATCTAACATATTCAGAGATTTGAGTAGGAGTACCGAGTGATGTTTGGGGCCAGAGTTGGATATTGTCCTAATAGCAGCTTTGTGTTGAGTAATTTATTTATTTATTTATATATATATATATACAAGAAGGAACATTAGCATTGTGAGGACACATTGCATAGTAATTACAGCCCGAAACGCATTGCGTAATAGTGGCTTTAGGCATTGTATGTACTAGCACAATCTATAAATCGATCAATTTATGTAAAATCACTTGTATGTATGTACCTTACCTGAATAAGCATATTTATTTTATATTTATTTATTTACATTCTTGTAAAGCCACTAGTACGCGCAGCATTTCGGGCAGGTCCTTAATCTAAGAAACTTATAAGTAGGTAAATACGTGCAAAATTTATAAAAAGGATAACAGTTACATAGCATGAAAAAAAAATAAAAGATGAGAGAAAAATTGTAGGTATATTAAGGCACATAGGTAGCTGAGAATGACTGCAATGACAGCTTGAATGGTAGTTTAACAAAACTTAGCAGGCACAATACAGCATATGGCTAGCACATAAAAGAAGACAACAATGAACACAATGATAAAGTTGTTTGGATTAAGTACATAAAGATTGGGAGATTGGGTAAGGGAACGATTGGGTAATTAGAGGACGTACACATGCGCGCCTCATATCTATCATTACTAAGAGGGTTAATATTCCCCCCCCCCCCACCCCTCCAACGAGACAGCGGAAAGCTGACTGGTAATCCGGATACCCGTTGTCTCTCGGGCCAAGGTTGAGACACATTAGAGATATTGATTCTCTTTCGCGCCAGTTTACCCTATTAGTGAAGCCTCCATTCTCTAAATTATAGAGAACGGAGATCGGAGAACTGTACAGATGGTAAACTATACCATTCCGGTCCTTCCCGGAGATCTTGGAAAGTAAGTCTCACCACGTCATGGTCAGGAATTCCAGCTGGCAGCTGATTGACAGTAAAAAACTGATTTTTAATTTTAATTTCTGTCTATCTTTAATTCTGTCGGCCTCTGTCTGTCTCTCTCTCTCTCTCTACCCAGCCACTTGGGGTTGACGGTAGAGAGACGGTCTGGCTTCATGCAGGTTGGCGTTCAATCCCTGAACGTCCACAAGAGGTTGGGCACCATTCCTTTCCCTCCATCCCATCCCTAGTTCTTATCCTTACCTCTTCCCAGTGGTTGGACATCATTCCTTAATCCCCCCGTCCCATCCCTATCCTTATCCTGACTCCTTCCCAGTGGTTGGAAACCATTCCTTTCCCCCGTCCCATCCCTATCCTTATCCCGACCCCTTCCAAGTGGTTGGGAACCATCACCAGCGATGGACCAGTGATGACAGACCAATGATGGACCATTGATGGAGCAGTAATGACAGACCAGTGATGGACCAGTGACGAACCAGTGATTGACCAGTGATTGACCAGTGATGGACCAGGGATGATGGACCAGTGATGGACCAGTACTCACCTAATTGTACATACCTAGTTGTGCTTGCTGGGGGTGTGGGAAAACTTGACTTATGTAAATCATGTAGCAGTCTCCGTGGTGTAGTGGTAAGACACTCGCCTGGTGTTCTGCGAGCGCTATGTCATGGGTTCGTATCCTGGCCGGGGAGGATTTACTGGGCGCAATTCCTAAACTGTAGCCTCTGTTTAACGCAACAGTAAAATGTGTACTTGGATGAAAAAACGATTCTTCGCGGCAGGGGATCGTATTCCAGGGACCATAGGATTAAGGACTTGCCCGAAATGCTACGCGTACTAGTGGCTGTACAAGAATGTAACAACTCTTGTATATATCTAAAAAAAAAAAAAATCATTTAAATTAATAATATTTTCGATAGCTATGAAGGACATCCACTTTTTGTGTGTGACGGTAACGCGTTGGTGTTCGGCTGTTCAAAGCTAGGGGTATGGCCTCGTCACAGAATAAAAAAAAATAGAAAATCTGGAACTTCGTCTGTGGTAAGGTAAGGAGAAGACACACAAAACACAAGTAAATTTTAACAATGGAATTTTAATTACGTTAGATAAACAAAACATGAATAAAATGGACATACAAATTCGTATAATAAAATCAATCAATCAAAATAATAAGAATAATTAAATGAAAAAATGAAAAGTTACGTTAAGACAAGTGAGCAATAACAAGCTGTGCAATATACAATAAAATGAGAGGTGCAGGAATATTGGCTTTAAGCTATCACCTCTCTTAGTACACATAAGCCAAAGCTTAGTCTACCAGGAAGAAGTGTTAACCGTATGAAAGCACTGAATATTCTGAGGACTGAGGTCGTGGCGGCCCCAGACATCAAGTAGTATGGTGGGTGGAGTGCAGTTGCAGCTAGACCGGTGGCCAATCAGCGAGGAGCCGGCAACAAGACAGGTAGTTTGGCGGTTTGAGGCTGAGCAGGTGTTCCTGGCTGCATACGTTTTGCTCTCTGGCAAACCTTGGAGATGTTGTTGTCGTTGTTGGACATTTCTTCCATAGTAGTTTTATATATTTGTAACGACGTATTTTTGGAGGGAAGAGCAGGCTCAATCTCTTGAAGGAGATTATCGTCACAACTCTCCCCCGAAGCCTGCGGTTCTGGAAGAAGTACGTCGTTATGTGGTGGAGTAATGGATGGAGTCGCTTCTACTTCATAAACTCTGGAGAGATCATTGGCTAAGATGATGTCGGAATCTTGGTATAGTGTGTCTCCAGGTTGAATTTCTGCAGTTAGCAAGCCCATAGTAGAAGACGTTGAGATGAGAAGTGGGCGTGCTGCAGGAGGTGTAGGGTGGTGTGGTCCGTGTTGATGGTAGACCGAGCACTTTTCAGGTGTGGAGTGAAGTGCTGGAACTTCAGGATGATGAAGAGTAGCTCCTTGCCAATTGTTCCGTAGTTCCTTGTAGCAGTAGTCGCTGACAGGTGCATTCTCCTCGCCTCGTTGCTGCATCACGACACCACCAACGTAGGTACCAGTGGCGTCGACATGGAGGATGAAGGGCTTATCTGACGAGGTGAGAGTGGAATTAGAATATGGCAAAGGAGCACTAATATTATCCTGAAAGTATTTGGGAAGATCATTAAGGATTTCGGAATTAGAAAGCGCTGACTCCTTGTCAGTGCTTTCGGGAGGAGAAGCTGGGAAGGTCTCACTGTGGATGTAGGGTTCTGTGAAGGTGGAATAATTAATTAGGACAGTGGGAGGAGTACCATTATATTGCTTCAGGAGGTTGACGTGGCACAGCTGGGTCTTCCGCCGCCTATCTGGAGTCTCTATGACGTAGTTGTTGTTATTTCTGCACTCTTTGACGCGGTAGGGTCCTGAAAACCTGTTTTGTAAAGGTGAACCTGGGATAGGGAAGTATGCTAGAATGAAGTCTCCTGGCTTAAATTTTCTTACTTTGCTGGTCTGGTCGTAATGAGTCTTCATCCTCTCCTGGGCTTTCAATAGATTATCATGGGCAAAACGGTGGACTCTCTCTAGAATGTGTTGAAGGTTTTGAAGAAACTGGGGCACATTCTGATGCTCACTGAAGGTGGCATCTCGGAGAGAGTCTTTGAAAGCCTTAAGGGGAGTACGGCACTTACGGCCGTAGAGCATCTCATAAGGAGATACTCCTAGGGACTCATTGGGGAGACTTCTGTAAATACACATTATAAGGTCGATTTGCTTATCCCAATCCTTAGAGGTTTCACTACAAAACTTTTTCAAGAGTGCTTTGATAGTCTGATGACTACGTTCAAGAGAACCCTGTGAAGCAGGATGATAGGGGCTGGACAATACCTGTTTGATGTTGAACTCCTCCAGTGTCCTTTTGAAGAGATCACTGGTGAAGTTGGTACCACAGTCGCTCTGAATCTCCCTGGGAAATCCGTATTGAGTGAAGATCTTCAATAGATGTTTTATAACCGTAGCAGCCGTGATGTTCTTCACTGGAACTGTTATGGGAAATCTGGTGGTAGGACACAGGATGGTTAGGATGTAGGCGTTACCTGAACTGGTCCGAGGTAAAGGACCAACACAGTCTATTATGAGTCTGTGGAAAGGTTCCGCAGGCACCTGTATGGGAATCAGTGGTGCTCTGGGAATGGAGATGTTCGGTTTGCCTGCCATCTGACATGTATGACACTGTTTTACGTACTGTTTGACGCTATTTACCATACCTGGCCAGTAGTAGTCTTGACGAATTCCATGGTAAGTCTTGTTGAAGCCGTAGTGGGAGAGTGCTCCGTGGGCCAGGTGTAGAATAGTGGGCCGCAGGCTGGTAGGAATCACAAGTTGTTCGATGTTGGCCCAATCGTCCTCCTCCTTCAGTTTACTGGGTCTATATCTGCGGTAGAGCAAGTCGTTCTCTAGGAAGAACCCAGGAATACTGTCGGGTTGAGTCTCAGCCTGGAAAAACAATGGTGTTAAAGTAAGATCTTCCCTCTGCAACTTACGGAACTCCAACTTGGTCAGATGCGGGGGGAGTTTCTGAGGGTCTTGAGGGACAGCGGTAGCAGTAGAGTCAGCTGGCTGTGGACGTGCGGCTTGTGCACGGGTGGTCACGAGAACCGGAGGAGAAACTTCATCACTCTCTTGAACCTCTGCTGGAACATACTCTAGAATAGGGTTACTTGGCACAGAGTTACACACCTGGGGTTTGTCCATGACGATCAGGTTGGTCGGTTGCAGGTCTTCTGCCAAGTCGTTGCCTAGGAGAAGTTGCACTCCAGGCATGGGAAAAGGCTTTTCCCTGACGGCGACTTGGACTTCCCCGTTCACGTAGGGACAATCCAGGTGGACTCTGGCGAGAGGGTATGGAGTGGTAGCAGTGAGGTCAGTGATGAAGACAGTTTCTCCGGTGTAGACGATGTTGGGCACAGCCGACTTCAAGATGATCGATTGAAGAGCCGCTGTGTCCCTCAAGATCTTCAATTTGGAACGTCCCTCCGGATTTGAACCGTTGGCAGAGACAGTTCCAGTATACAGGTGGTTACTGAAAAGAGAAAGATCATTAACATTAACACCAACATTCATCACAGGCTTACCGGACTTAGGAGGAGTTGGTTTGGGTTTTTGTTGGTCAGTGGTTCCCTTGTATTGAGACTTACCACACTTGTCTATGGTATGTCCATAGAGTCTACAATACTTGCAGTACAGTTGTGAACCAGCTTGATCGGGGCTCACTTTCTCGTAACTGTACCACGACTTCTTACTGGAGGATGGTTCGGGTGTCAGCCGGTGGATGAGGCTGTAAGTGTCAGCCGACTTAGCACACTTCAGGTAGTCGGTTTCTTCTTTATCTGCTAAGTAGAGGCGGACAGGAGGCGGCACACGTCTCAAGAATTCTTCAACAAGCATCAGGTTGACGAGTTCTGTAAAAGTAAAGACATGTGCTGCTTCCAGCCATTTCATGAAATACCTCCGTTTCGTGTTAGCAAACTCGAGGAAGGTAGTGGTACTTGCCTTCAGGTGGTCACGGAATTTCCTTCTATAACTTTCAGTAGAGAGGAGGTAGGCGTCCAACACTGCTTGTTTCAGAGTGTGGTAGTCATTCTCAGACGCCAAAGTACTGAGTGTGACTGCAGCTCTACCTGTAAGATGGACTCTGAGAAGTGTGGCCCATTGGTCGACAGGCCAACTGAGTTGATTAGCAAGGGTTTCAAAGGTGGTAAAGAACACATCAACTTCTGCTTCTACAAAGGATGGCATTAACTTACTTGCATGTGATATATTAAAACTGACGGGAAGATTGGCAGTAGCTTGCTGGCGTTGAGCGAGGTGTGAAGTTTCCAACGTGTATTCGCGTTGACGACACTCTAGAGCCAGAGTTGCTTGTTGCTTGTCATGTTCGCGTTGCATCTCCAACTCGCGTTGTTTGGTTTCAAGCTGTACTCGTTCCCGCTCACGGAGCATTGCAAACTCACGTTCCTTGAGGGCGATTTCTTCCCTTCTTAAGGCAGCC
>NW_025563175.1:0-20801 GCF_020424385.1 Procambarus clarkii
TGCAACCTGCAAGCATAATCGACACCCAATAGCAGGGTGGTGCCCCCTACTTGCAACACCCACCTCCCTTGTCAATCATCCCTCTACCCCCTCCTCTCCTGACCCCTTTCTCGCCCACAACACCCGCCTCCTCCTCCCCAACCCCTTCCCCCCCTCCACCTCCCCAACCCCTTCCCCCCCTCCACCTCCCCAACCCCTTCCCCTCCTCCTCCTCCACCCCATCCCCTTCCCCACCCCCAATTAAACTCCGACACCGACCCACCTCTATCGCCAGAAGTTGCCATTGAACAGAAACTCTAAAGAGGTTTCTGAGAACGGCAGCTGGCAGACGCTGGTCCTTCCAGTAATGGCAGCATCAGGCGCCCTGGGAGACAGGGCTCTAGCCCCCAGATGAGTCAACTGTTCCCAATTTTCATTTCGAACGTTTCCTTACACGTTCCAAAACGCTGAACGTTTTCTGTTAGTCAAAGGAAGCTCTTCCCGGAGTGGCCTGTACTGGTTGGTCGCAGTCTTTAGGCAGAAATAAATGTCTAGGCCTAATTTGTGTGGGTCTATAGTTTCTGGCAGGTATTGTGTGTGGTGCTCTGAGAAGCGGCTTGTCACGTGACAGATTTTTTCTTGTCTTTTGTAGGCTTCAGGAGGCCTAGATGATTAAGAGCTTTGATGGTAGGCTAAGAGCTCTCTCTCTCTCTCCCACAGCACAGTGTTGGGAGGCTTAGACCTCTCTCTCTCACACAGCTCAGTGTTGGGAGGCTTAGACCTCTCTCTCTCACACAGCTCAGTGTTGGGAGGCTTAGACCTCTCTCTCTCACACAGCTCAGTGTTGGGAGGCTTAGACCTCTCTCTCACACAGCTCAGTGTTGGGAGGCTTAGACCTCTCTCTCTCACACAGCTCAGTGTTGGGAGGCTAAGAGCTCTCTCTCTCTCTCTCTCCCATAGCACAGTTTTGGGAGGCTTAGAGCTCTCTCTCTCTCTCACAGCTAAGTGTTGGGAAGCTTAGAGCTCTCTCTCTCTCACACAGTTCAGTGTATAATCAGTATTAATAACAGATTTTGGTTTAAGGATGTGTTCTAGAACTGATAAAATAGTCGCATTTTTAACATACCAACAGGTCTAATAAGTCACTTTAATATAAGAAATTAAAGTCTAATTAATCCCCCACTACTACTAGTGAAATTAAACAAAATCTCAAAAGTACTTTTTAACACCAACGTATACAAAAATATGGCAAGAATTTCGTCCCAAATTAATCAAACATCTAACCGCCCCCCCCCCCATCCACTGACGAAACCGCTACATCTTTCAACAATAACGGCGGCTTTGTTTACATTTATTAGACGGTTTATGAGCCTCCGAAGCACTATACGAGGCTGTTTATAAGAACAATAATCTCAGATCATTATGCTTCGGAACTTACCAAAAAAAAAGAAAAGTGTAGACAAAGCCGGTTTGGTGAGAGGGTTGGGTATAAGTGCTTGAATCGTGGCTCTGGTTTGTTTTACTTATACTTAGCATAATAGCTTGTTTGTGTGTGTATATCAAATCTTGCCAAATCTGTCTATAATTAAGCTCTTTTTTTTCGGGGCTCTGTCTGCGTCACTGTCTATTTCTTGTCTCTCCTCATATCACTATTTCTGTCTCTCGATCTAACTATTTCTGTCTCTCGATCCCACTATTTCTGTTTCTCGATCTCACTATTTCTGTCTCTCGATTTCACTCTTTCTGTCTCTCCAAATCACTGTCTAATTCTGTCTGCATTTCAAATTACATCCCATAATTTTCCCTTTGTTACGAAGCTGGATAGAATCCCGGGCCGGGATTAGTTAGAATCCCGGGGGATATCCGAGATAAGAGAACTTTCTTCTCAAGTCTTGATTTAGTTATCGTGAAAGATTTTGCTGGCAGCCTTCTGTGGTATTTCTTTATTCTGGACCACTCCAAGAAGGTCAAGACTACTCCAAGAAGGTCAAGACTACTCCAAGAAGGTCAAGACTACTCCAAGAAGGTCAAGACTACTCCAAGAAGGTCAAGACTACTCCAAGAAGGTCAAGACTACTCCAAGAAGGTCAAGACCACTCCAAGAAGGTCAAGACTACTCCAAGAAGGTCAAGACTACTCCAAGAAGGTCAAGACTTCTCCAAGAACGTCAAGAGAGAACCCACACCATCTCTGTCTCTCCAGATAATCAGGTTGTTGGTGACACGCGTTACAGAGGCTCTCAGGTAAACTCAGGTAAACTATAACCAACATGTGAACGATCAACAGATGACTAGAAGGAGAACCCACATATATGACTGGAAGGAGAACCCACATATATGACTGGAAGGAGAACCCACATATATGACTGGAAGGAGAACCCACATATATGACTGGAAGGAGAACCCACATATATGACTGGAAGGAGAACCCACATATATGACTGAAAGGAGAACCCACATATATGACTGGAAGGAGAACCCACATATATGACTGGAAGGAGAACCCACATATATGACTGGAAGGAGAACAATTCTTCAAAATTCATTTTTATTTCTAGTCTAGAAATATTAGACTAGAAATAAAAATGAATTTTGGAGAATTGATCTTTGAATTACCATCAACAGTGAAAAGAAACGTAAGAAAGATCGAGAAAATTCGTGTTAGAATTATTAATCTTACTTTTTCGGCCATATTTAATAATATATGTCTACAGGAAAGACAGCTACCAAAATATACTAATATATATATATTGTGACGATAATCTCCTTCAAGAGATTGAGCCTGCTCTTCCCTCCACAATTACGTCGTTGAAATTATATAAAACTACTATGGAAGAAATGTCCAACAACGACAACAACACCAGCAAGGTTTGCCAGAGCGCAAAACGTTGCAGCCAGAGACACCTGTTCAGACTCAAACCGCCAAACTACCTGTTGATCGCTACCGGCTCCGCTGATTGGTCGCCGGCCGGGCTGCAACTGCACTCCACCTCCACCCCCCATACTACTTGATGTCTGGGGTCGCCACGACCTCAGACCTCAGAATATTCTGTGCTTTCGCAGTTATCACTCCTCCCGGCTAGACGTTAGCGTGTACTGAGAGAGGTGGTAGCTTAAAGCCAATATTCCAGCACCTCCCTTTAATTTTGTGTTGCACTTCTTGTTATTTTATCTTAACGTAACTTTTCATTGTGTCATTTAATTATTCTTATTATTTTGATTGATTGATTTTATTATAAAATTTGTTTGTCCATTTTTTCATGTTTTGATTTATTTAACGTAATTAAAATTTCATTGTTAAAATTTACTTGTGTTTTGTGTGTCTTCTCCTTACCTTACCACAGACGAAGTTCCAGTTTTTCTATTTTTTTTATAACTATGTGACGAGGCCATACCCCTAGCCTTAAACAGCCGAACACCAACGCGTTACCGTCACAAGTTATATGGGGCCTGTCCGGGAGCTTCACTCAGGTACTGGTGCCAAGTGGTAATTTATGGTAAGCGTATTTAACTTTGTTAACGTAGCTTTACTATTTTTCATATTCAATTTCATTTTTTATAAGGTGCGGTGTATTGTGCATTACGAGAGTAACATATGGTGAAGGTGAGACAACTTTGGATTACGTGGTGACTGTAGGCCTCAGTCATACTCTTAATTGGTCATCTCTCCCTCCTTGTTATTACTCGTGTTTACCATCTATGTCCCTTGAATATTTCTCATTTCTGACAGATCATCATATTGGTACCCTGGTACTGTGGTCTGCCCCGGGTCAAGAGTACCCAATCTTCTGCAATCTGACTGTAGGAGGACAAAGAGGGCCATAGTTCCTCTAGCTCGAACTTTAGTTGCTGAATTGGGACCTCAGCAGCAGTTCTCGTCACCAGTTGACACCTCGCACCCCTACACGTCAGTCAGAGATGATGATACATACAACGGTAGGGAATTAGCTTACTTTTTCAGATCACAAAAGTTCGCTAATTCTGTAAGTATCATATTAAATACAGTAGGAAAAACTTGCTTTATGTCCTATAGAGACTTGGCAAGGTATGCCTACATCCTTGGACTACCAATTTTACTTTTGAAGCATTTAACTGTTTCATTTGTTTTCGAAACTCTGTTTCATTTGTTAGTAGGATTTTCTTGCCCTTATCCTCTTACATGAGTACCGGGTACAAGATTTCCTGCGCCCTTGATTTAATTTAATCATTTAACATCTTTTACTTAACTTTAATTGTTAAAGATCTCACAGGATAGGTACCAGTTGCCACGTTGTCCTGTTTCTGACATTCACTATTGAATATTCGTGTACCTTTATTTGCTAATTTCACCATGTTTCGTCTCCAAGCTTTCCGTACAAATCCAGCAGGTGAAATAGGGACTTTAAGTCGTGCCAAGAGGACTGAATTACAAACTCTTGCACATGAGTATCAACTAGAAGTTCCCTACCAAGCCAACAAAAATGACCTACACAACCTGTTGCTGGATTACTATTTAGAGCAAGGTAAGATAGACTCTGAAACTCATGAAACTTACTATATTGCAGATAAAACTGACTTGGCAACGATGAAACTTAAACTAGAGCTGGCCAAGATTGAACGTGAGCAGCAAAGAGAAGCAGCTGCCATACGAAGGGAAGAACACGAACGCGAAGCTGCTTTGAGAAGGGAAGAACAAGAACGCGAAAGCTGCCTCAGAGAACGAGAGACGAACAAGAACGCGAGGCCGCGAACGAGGAGAGAAGAACACGAACGTGAGGTCGCATTACTCCGTGAACGTGAACGAGTACAGCTTGAAACCAAACAACGCGAGTTGGAAATACAACGCGAACATGACAAGCAACAAGCGACTCTGGCTCTAGAGTGTCGTCAACGAGAAATCGCCTTGGAAACTTCACACTTCACTCAACGCCAACAAGCTACTGCCAATCTTCCCGTCAGTTTTAATATATCACATGCAAGTAAGTTAATGCCATCCTTTGTAGAAGCAGAAGTTGATGTGTTTTTCACCACCTTTGAAACCCTTGCTAATCAACTCAGTTGGCCTGTCGACCAATGGGCCACACTTCTCAGAGTCCATCTTACAGGTAGAGCTGCAGTCACACTCAGTACTCTGGCGTCTGAGAATGACTACCAGACTCTGAAACAAGCAGTGTTGGACGCCTACCTACTTTCCACCGAAAGTTATAGAAGGAAGTTCCGTGACCACCTGAAGGCAAGTACCACTACCTTCCTTGAGTTTGCTAACACGAAACGGAGGTATTTCATGAAATGGCTGGAAGCAGCACATGTCTCTACTTTTACAGAACTCGTCAACCTGATGCTTGTTGAAGAATTCTTGAGACGTGTGCCGCCTCCTGTCCGCCTCTACTTAGCAGATAAAGAAGAAACCGACTACCTGAAGTGTGCTAAGTCGGCTGACACTTACAGCCTCATCCACCGGCTGACACCCGAACCATCCTCCAGTAAGAAGTCGTGGTACAGTTACGAGAAGGTGAGCCCCGATCAAGCTGGTTCACAACTGTACTGCAAGTATTGTAGACTCTATGGACATACCATAGACAAGTGTGGTAAGTCTCAATACAAGGGAACCACTGACCAACAAAGACCCAAACCAACTCCTCCTAAGTCCGGTAAGCCTGTGATGAATGTTGGTGTTAATGTTAATGATCTTTCTCTTTTCAGTAACCACCTGTATACTGGAACTGTCTCTGCCAACGGTTCAAATCCGGAGGGACGTTTCAAATTGAAGATCTTGAGGGACACAGCGGCTCTACAATCGATCATCTTGAAGTCGGCTGTGCCCAACATCGTCTACACCGGAGAAACTGTCTTCATCACTGACCTCACTGCTACCACTCCATACCCTCTCGCCAGAGTCCACCTGGATTGTCCCTACGTGAACGGGGAAGTCCAAGTCGCCGTCAGGGAAAAGCCTTTTCCCATGCCTGGAGTGCAACTTCTCCTAGGCAACGACTTGGCAGAAGACCTGCAACCGACCAACCTGATCGTCATGGACAAACCCCAGGTGTGTAACTCTGTGCCACTAAACCCTATTCTAGAGTATGTTCCAGCAGAGGTTCAAGAGAGTGATGAAGTTTCTCCTCCGGTTCTCGTGACCACCCGTGCACAAGCCGCACGTCCACAGCCAGCTGACTCTACTGCTACCGCTGTCCCTCAAGACCCTCAGAAACTCCCCCCGCATCTGACCAAGTTGGAGTTCCGTAAGTTGCAGAGGGAAGATCTTACTTTAACACCATTGTTTTTCCAGGCTGAGACTCAACCCGACAGTATTCCTGGGTTCTTCCTAGAGAACGACTTGCTCTACCGCAGATATAGACCCAGTAAACTGAAGGAGGAGGACGATTGGGCCAACATCGAACAACTTGTGATTCCCACCAGCCTGCGGCCCACTATTCTACACCTGGCCCACGGAGCATTCTCCCACTACGGCTTCAACAAGACTTACCATGGGATTCGTCAAGACTACTACTGGCCAGGTATGGTAAATAACGTCAAACAGTACGTAAAACAGTGTCATACATGTCAGATGGCAGGCAAACCGAACATCTCCATTCCCAGAGCGCCACTGATTCCCA
This sequence comes from Procambarus clarkii, assembly GCF_020424385.1. Classification (NCBI taxonomy): domain Eukaryota; kingdom Metazoa; phylum Arthropoda; class Malacostraca; order Decapoda; family Cambaridae; genus Procambarus; species Procambarus clarkii. The sequence goes on from NW_025563175.1 coordinate 6,575, forward strand.
TACAGGTGCCTGCGGAACCTTTCCACAGACTCATAATAGACTGTGTCGGTCCTTTACCTCGGACCAGTTCAGGTAACGCCTACATCCTAACCATCCTGTGTCCTACCACCAGATTTCCCATAGCAGTTCCAGTGAAGAACATCACGGCTGCTACGGTTATAAAACATCTATTGAAGATCTTCACTCAATACGGATTTCCCAGGGAGATTCAAAGTGACTGTGGTACCAACTTCACCAGTGATCTCTTCAAAAGGACACTGGAGGAGTTCAACATCAAACAGGTATTGTCCAGCCCCTATCATCCTGCTTCACAGGGTTCTCTTGAACGTAGTCATCAGACCATCAAAGCACTCTTGAAAAAGTTTTGTAGTGAAACCTCGAAGGATTGGGATAAGCAGATTGACCTAATAATGTGTATTTTCAGAAGTCTCCCCAATGAGTCCCTAGGAGTATCTCCTTATGAGATGCTCTACGGCCGTAAGTGCCGTACTCCCCTTAAGGCTTTCAAAGACTCTCTCCGAGATGCCACCTTCAGTGAGCATCAGAATGTGCCCCAGTTTCTTCAAAACCTTCAACACATTCTAGAGAGAGTCCACCGTTTTGCCCATAATAATCTATTGAAAGCCCAGGTGAGAATGAAGACTCATTACGACCAGACCAGCAAAGTACGAAAATTCAAGCCGGGAGACTTCGTCCTTGCCTATTTCCCTATCCCAGGTTCACCTTTACAAAACAGGTTTTCAGGACCCTACTGCGTCAAAGAGTGCAGGAATAATAACAACTACGTAATAGAGACTCCAGATAGGCGGCGGAAGACCCAGCTGTGCCACGTCAACCTCCTGAAGCAATATAATGGTACTCCTCCCACTGTCCTGACTAATTATTCCACCTTCACAGAACCCTACATCCACAGTGAGACCATCCCAGCTTCTCCTCCCGAAAGCACTGACAAGGAGTCAGCGCTTTCTAATTCCAAAATCCTTAATGATCTTCCCAAATGCTTTCAGGATAATAATCGTGCTCCTTTGCCCTCTTCTAATTCCACTCTCACCTCGTCAGATAAGCCCTTCATCCTCCATGTCGACGCCAATGGTACCGACGATGGTGGTGTCGTGATGCAGCAACGAGGCGAGAAGAATACACCTGTCAGCGACTACTGCTACAAGGAACTACGGAACAATTGGCAAGGAGCTACTCTTCCTCATCCTGAAGCTTCAGCACTTCACTCCACACCTGAAAAGTGCTCGGTCCACCATAAATACGGACCACACCATCCTACACCACCTGCAGCACGCCCACTTCCCATCTCAACGTCTTCTACTATGGGCTTGCTACCTGCAGAAATTCAACCTGGAGACACGCTATACCAAGAGTCTGACAACATCTTAGCCCATGATCTCTCCAGAGTTTATGAAGTAGAAGCGACTCCATCCATTACTCCACCACATAACGACGTACTTCTTCCAGAACCGCAGGCTTCGGGGGAGAGTTGTGACGATAATCTCCTTCAAGAGATTGAGCCTGCTCTTCCCTCCACAATTACGTCGTTGAAATTATATAAAACTACTATGGAAGAAATGTCCAACAACGACAACAACACCAGCAAGGTTTGCCAGAGCGCAAAACGTTGCAGCCAGGGACACCTGTTCAGACTCAAACCGCCAAACTACCTGTTGATCGCTACCGGCTCCGCTGATTGGTCGCCGGCCGGGCTGCAACTGCACTCCACCCCCCCCTCCCATACTACTTGATGTCTGGGGTCGCCACGACCTCAGACCTCAGAATATTCTGTGCTTTCGCAGTTCTCACTCCTCCCGGCTAGACGTTAGCGTGTACTGAGAGAGGTGGTAGCTTAAAGCCAATATTCCAGCACCTCCCTTTAATTTTGTGTTGCACTTCTTGTTATTTTATCTTAACGTAACTTTTCATTGTGTCATTTAATTATTCTTATTATTTTGATTGATTGATTTTATTATAAAATTTGTTTGTCCATTTTTTCATGTTTTGATTTATTTAACGTAATTAAAATTTCATTGTTAAAATTTACTTGTGTTTTGTGTGTCTTCTCCTTACCTTGCCACAGACGAAGTTCCAGTTTTTTCTATTTTTTTTTATAACTATGTGACGAGGCCATACCCCTAGCCTTAAACAGCCGAACACCAACGCGTTACCGTCACAATATATATATATATATATATATATATATATATATATATATATATATATATATATATATATATATATATGTCGTACCTAGTAGCCAGAACGCACTTCTATGCCTACTATTCAAGGCCCGATTTGCCTAATAAGCCAAGTTTTCATGAATTAATTGATTTTCGACTACCTAACCTACCTAACCTAACCTAACCTAACGTTTTCGGCTACCTAACCTAACCTAACCGATAAAGATAGGTTAGGTTAGGTTAGGTAGGGTTGGTTAGGTTCGGTCATATATCTACATTAATTTTAACTCCAATAAAAAAAATTGACCTCACACGTAATGAAATGGGTAGCTTTATAATTTCATAAGAAAAAAATTAGAGAAAATATACTAATTCATGAAAACTTGGCTTATTAGGCAAATTGGGCCTTGAATAGTAGGCATAGAAGTGAGTTCTGGCTAATAGGTACGACATATATATATATATATATATATATATATATATATATATATATATATATATATATATATATATATATATATATATATATATATGCAATAGCCTTGTTCTGCCACTGGTTGACACACTTCGTTAACCAATCAGAGGACTCCAATTATATGACGTAATCGCATTGGAAGGATCGCTTTGACCATGTAAATTGAAGGCCCATTACTATTTTTTCAAATGGGATAATAATAATAATAATAATAATAATAATAATAATAATATTATAGGTATTATTATTAATTATATATATTCTATCATGCTATAATTACATGAGTGAATGTGTGCGTTTGCTCGTGCGCGCGCGCGTGTACCCACTAAATAATACTCACATAATTGAATTCATAAAACCAAGAGTTAGCTCTCGGAATCTGCCTCCTCGGCTGTCGATTGTTTAATGAAGTGCCGGCCTCCAGACACAACAGATTGCTTTAACATCTACATATAAACCCAGGTGTGAAATTATCTCCAATTACCTCCTGCTGTAGTTCATTCCATGTACTCACTTCAAATTTTCATGTACCACCCGTGGTAATTATTTTTTTTTGTCTATGCTGCAAATTCTCCTGAAAATTTGTATGTGGTAATCATGTCTCCCCTAATTCCTGTGTCTTCTACTGACGTGAGGTTTAATTCCAACAGTCTTTCCTCGTAGCTCATACCTCTCAACTTTCTCTAACTTCGTCTTGTTTGACGAGGTTCGGACTGGAGATGCACCCTCCAGGATTGGTCTCACATATGTGGTAAACAAGGTCCTAAATGATTCCTTACACAAGTTTCTAAAGGTAGTTCTGATGTTAGCCAACTGAGCATATTCCGCTGATGTTATCCTTTTGACATAGGCTTCAGGGGGCAGGTTATGTGTGATGTGTGTGTGTCTCTCTCTCTCTCTCTCTCTCTCTCTCTCTCTCTCTCTCTCTCTCTCTCCCTCTCCCACCTCCTCCCCTTGTAACTCAAGCTCGCACACAATGTCGTCACTAAAGGCAGGCCTTCACACCTCCAGGGCCCCCGCCAATTTTCAATAATAAGGGTCGTCTTAATTCATTGCCAAAGCGGATCCACCTCTCCGTAAGGTGCGGGAACGCCTGTTAGCGAGCGGGTGTTCCTTTCCGCCAGCGAGAGTTCCTTTACCGTATGGAAATTCCGGGGACTCGCTAACGAGAAGCGATTAAGGGTGATTATGCTTAGCGAGGCCGTCGTAATTGGGGAACCGATGAGGCTAATGGGTTGTACCGATCAGAGAGAGAGATGGCAGGCTAAACGATCCTGAACGAGATCACTTTAAATAACGAAATACAGTCAACGAGATGCTGCAGATTATATGTATCGCAATTTGCGAGATTGTAAAATATGTGAATATTTTACACGGTAGAAATGCCTGTACAAGGCAGAAATATACCTGTACAAGGTAGAAATATATACCTGTACAAGGTAGAAATATACCTGTACAAGGTAGAAATATACCTGTACAAGGTAGAAATATACCTGTACAAGGTAGAAATATACCTGTACAAGGTAGAAATATATACCTGTACAAGGCAGAAATATACCTGTACAAGGTAGAAATATACCTGTACAAGGCAGAAATATACCTGTACAAGGTAGAAATATACCTGTACAAGGCAGAAATATACCTGTACAAGGTAGAAATATACCTGTACAAGGCAGAAATATACCTGTACAAGGCAGAAATATACCTGTACAAGGTAGAAATATACCTGTACAAGGCAGAAATATACCTGTACAAGGTAGAAATATACCTGTACAAGGCAGAAATATACCTGTACAAGGTAGAAATATACCTGTACAAGGTAGAAATATATACCTGTACAAGGCAGAAATATACCTGTACAAGGCAGAAATATACCTGTACAAGGTAGAAATATATACCTGTACAAGGTAGAAATATACCTGTACAAGGTCGAAATATACCTGTACAAGGTAGAAATATACCTGTACAAGGTAGAAATATATACCTGTACAAGGTAGAAATATACCTGTACAAGGTAGAAATATACCTGTACAAGGTAGAAATATATACCTGTACAAGGTAGAAATATACCTGTACAAGGTAGAAATATACTTGTACAAGGTAGAAACACAAGCATAAATGTAGGCTCTGTACAAATTTCAAGTACCCAACCCGTTCTCGCAAATTCGTAAAGTCAATATTGACTTATCAACTACGTGCATAGGTGATATACTAAACATAATAGATACCCTTAAAAAGATTCATAGAAAACACCGACCTTACCTAACCTTGTTAGTATCTTAAGATAAGCATCTTATTGCTTCGTAATTACAATTATTACTTAACCTATACCTATTATAGGTTAGGTAATAATTGTAATTACGAAGCAATAAGATGCTTATCTTAACATACTAAGTAGGTTAGGTAAGGTCGGTGTTTTCTATGAAGCTTTTCAAGGGAAACTATTATGTTAAGTATGTCACCAATGCACATATTTAATAAGTCAATAGTACCATATAAAGGTGTGAGGAAACGTACAAGTCCAGGTACAGGTACAAGTAAAGGCATCATTACATGCACAGGTACAGGTGATATATTACAGGTACATTGTTTTTGTACCATTTGAATACAGCCGAGTCAAAATTCGTATATTTAGCAGGCTTCAATGTTTTCCTGTTGCCTATTGCATGAGTTTGACTCTGAGCAACGAATTTTCTAATATTATCTAGGAACAGTCTACATCAGCGAATTAGGAATCAATCTATTAAAATATTAAGGCCGTATTACAGAGTACAAAGAAGCACACACACACACAGACACACACACACACACACAGACACACACACACACACACACACACAAATTATGAGGAGGATTAAGAGAAGAAGATAGTATGAGGCTACAAGATGACCTAGACAAACTAAAGGAATGGTCCAACAAATGGCTACTAAAGTTCAGCCCAAGTAAGTGTAAGATGATGAAACTAGGCGGAGGAAATAGGAGGCCAGACACAGGATACAGAATGGGAGATGAAGTCCTTCACGAAACGGAGAGAGAGAAAGATCTAGGAGTTGATATCACACCAAACCTGTCTCCCGAAGCCCACATCAAAAGAATAACATCAGCGGCGTATGCGAGGCTGGCTAACATCAGAACTGCTTTCAGAAACCTGTGTAAGGAATCATTCAGAACCTTGTATACCACATATGTAAGACCAATCCTGGAGTATGCAGCCCCAGCATGAAGCCCGTACCTTGTCAAGCACAAGACGAAGCTGGGAAAAGTTCTGGGGTATGCTACTAGACTAGTCCCAGAATTAGGAGGCATGAGTTAAGAGGAAAGACTGCCTGAATAGCACCTCACGTCGCTGGAAGACAAAAGAGCTCAGGGAGACATGATCACCACATACAAAATTCTCAGGGGAATTGATAGGGTTATCTTGAGATGATTTTTTTTTTTTTTTTTTTTTTTTTAGTGTCCCCGCGGCCCGGTCCTCGACCAGGCCTCCACCCCCAGGAAGCAGCCCGTGACAGCTGGCTAACACCCAGGTACCTATTTTACTGCTAGGTAATAGGGGCATAGGGTGAAAGAAACTCTGCCCATTGTTTCTCGCCGGCGCCTGGGATCGAACCCGGGACCACAGGATCACAAGTCCAGTGTGCTGTCCGCTCGGCCGACCAGCTCCCTGCTCCAGGGTAGACAAGGATGGATTATTTAACACGGGTGGTACACGCACAAAGGGACACAGGTGGAAGCAGAGTACCCTGTAACAGGGGGTGGGGGGGGGGGGAAATAGCTCTCTCTTCTGCATTATTCCACCCCCCAGTTTAACTAACGAGGCCGGGGGAAACAGCTCTCTCTAGTCCGTTATCCCGTCCCTAGTTAGCTAACTATTCTAGAGCACCCTCCAGAGTTCCTAAGGCAACCTCTCTCGTTCAACACCTTGTAACCTAGGTATTTGACTACCTAGGTGCTAAGACTACAAGGCGCCGTAACTGGATCAGCTACTCGGAACTCTAGAGAGAACTCTAGAATACCGAATCATTGCCACAAACGTATAAGAGAAAACGAGAGGAAAGAAATGAATAGTGAAGTAATTAGTGAGGGTTTGGGTGAGAGGTAGGGAGGTGGGAGGAGCGAGGAGGGTCATTAGTTGAAAGTGAGAGTTTAGAGAGGGTGGAGGGAGAGGTGTAGATAGGTAGAAGGAGAAGAGTAGATAGTAGAAGTAGGAAGTAGATAGTAGAAGACGAAATGCTGCCACCATCCATTCATGATCATTACATACAAGACAAGGAATGGAACTTGTCTGTATCAAAATATTCACCAAAGATGTCATCAAGAGATCATTATTAGTATGGTCCCATCTTTATCATGTACTCATTCTAAACCATGAAACCAGTAACCACAGAGGCTTTCTCACCTCAACTCAAAATCTCTAGGGAACAAAATAAGTCCATTTAAATAATAAATTCAACAATTATATTTTTCATGATAAATATCATAACTTAAGCAATCCAATTAAAACGTTAAAGATTATATTCAAAGTGAGTCATCCTCCAGAATCTGAGAGCACTACAACTGACTGCCCTGATCATCACACAACACTTGTAAACACGACAAGTCACCTTAATGTTCACTCACCGAGGACTGAGTCTAAGTTGAATAGAGAGGGGGGGGGGGGGGGTCTGCAATTTTCAAGCAGCGTCACCCCCCGTCTGGTGACGGCCTATCTCGACGGCTGGCCTCTGCTCTGCTCCGCTGGCTGGTCTCCTATTGATTAATCCTCTCGAATCTATAGCTCTCCGAGTATATATTGGGGAACCTAGTAGCTAACTCCGCCCACAAGTAGATAGCCTCCGGCACTCTACCAAGCCACTCCTTAACCGTCGGCATGTTTGAAAGCTACCAGGCTCCAATTAAGAGATTAGTAGAAGCAAGGTGAAATTCGCATGATCTGACCTCAGGTCACTTGAGGTCATTAACTCTTAGAGGTGTGACTTTCCGGTGGACAAACTGGCGCCTTCTCTAATCCCTGTCTGTGACTCATGTACTCTATGTATGTATTAAACTAAACCAAACACTTTTACAGTGTTACAACCCAAATGCGCCAATGAGAAATTAAAAATAATTTTTTCAGTGTCAGAGTAGTTAACAGATGGAATGCATTAGGCAGTGATGTGGTGGAGGCTGACTCCATATCTACATTTCCAATGTAGACATGATAGAGCCCAGTAGGCTCAGGAATCTGTACAACAGTTTGATTGACAGTTGAGGCGGGACCAAAGAGCCAGAGCTCAACCTCCGCAAGCACAACTAGGTAAGTACAACTAGGTGAGTACACACACACACCCACACCCACACACACACCCACACCCACACACACACACACACCCACACCCACACACACCCACCCCCCCCCCACCCCCACACACACACACACACACACACACACACACACACACACCCACACACACCCACACCCACACCCACACCACACACACACACACCCCACACACACACACACACACCACACACACACACACCCCACACACACACACACCCACACCCACACACCCCACACCCCCACACACACACACCCACACCCACACCCACACACCCCACACACACCCACCCACACACCCACACACACCCACACCCCACACACACACACCCACACCCACACACCCACACACCCACACACCCACACACCCACACACACCCACACACACCACCCACACACACACACACACACACACACCCACACACACACACACACACACACACACCCACACACACACCCACACACACACACACACCCACACACACACCCACACACACACACACACCCACACACACACACACACACCCACACACACACACACACCCACACACACACACACACACACACACACACAGTGCTTGTTAAGAGACGCGACATAATAACTGTGGGAATTAAACACCCGGGTATTATTTACTTGCGATTAGGGAAGCTGGTGCGTAATTGTGGTAATTACCAGTGTTAAGCCCCACCTTGTGTTGGGCTCTAACTTGTTAATATGTCAGACGGAGGGGAGGGGGTGGGGGGTGGGGGTGGGGGTGGGGGAGAGGGGGAGGGGATGCTTTAACGCTGTTTTATGAAGCCTTTTGTGCTCACCAAGAGAAGGGTTCACAGGTTTTAATGGGGATTAATTAGCCAAGTTGAGGACTCAAATGTTTTATGTCGTCTTTTGTTTTAAGGAAGAATTCAATCCTTTGTCTTAGAAAAAATTTAACTGTTTATGTTTTTGTATAAAGAAGAATTCAATTGTGTTTTGTTTAATGGAGAATTCAAACGTTTATATTTCATGGAACTGATTGACTTAATTAGTAATAAATATTTCTGATATTTGAGCACAACAGAGAATTTTGAATTTTCTCCTCAACTTACCAACCGAGCGGTCAAACCAGAGGGGACAGAGCTCTGTGGTAAAGCACAATGCCATCCATCCTCCAAACACAATAGCGCTTATTTGCAACTATCGCTTGAACGTACACAAACACACTATTGGGCCCCCCCAAACGTTTTCGTTTTGTACTGTTGGAACACTTCTCATATGGCATTCTAAAAATTTAAATGGCATCTATGCAACGTAACTTGTCCTAGGCCTAATGGGGCCTGACGGCTGAGTGGACAGCGCTCGGTACTCGTAGTCCTAAGGTTCTGGGTTCGATCCCCGGTGGAGGCGGAGACAAATGGGTAGAGTTTCTTTCACCCCTGATGCTCCTGTTCACTAAGCAGTAAATAGGTACCTGGGAGTTAGACAGCTGCTACGGGCTGCTTCCTGGGGATGTGTGAAACAAGGAGGAGGCCTGGTCGAGGACCGGGCCGCGGGGACGCTAAGCCCCGAAAACATCTCAAGATAACCTCAAGGTAAGTCTAAATAGGCAGTCGTAGGCCTATCATAGGCCACGTCAGGCCATTTTTTTTTTTTGTACATATATGCTTTCTTACCACCTCTACAAAATCAAAAGTACAAAACGGAAATTTTTTTGTACAACAAATTTTTTTTGTATTTTTTTCAATTTTTGTACAAAAATTGTTCAAATTGTTTTTATGCAACCGTTCATTTTTGTACGTTCGACAAATAGTTGTTATAAATACAATCAAATTTGAACAACACGATGGCAATTCCCGGGAACCATAGAAACATATCTCCATAGAGTAGAAACGTTTTTAGTCTGTCTACTATCCTTTGTTCAGAAGAGAAGGTTTCACCTGAAACTAAATTCTCCCCCTCCCCCCCTTCCCCAGGTCGTCGAAGCATGCAATCTTCCCAGTAAATATGAATATATTAAACCAAATTAAACAAAAAAAATAGTTAAATTAAGATTATGACATGAAGATATTAGAAACCAAATTAAATTAAGAAACCAAATTAAACAAAAATAGTTAAACTAAGATTGTGACATGAAGATATTAGAAACCAAATTAAATTAAGAAACCAAATTAAACAAAAATAGTTAAACTAAGACATGAAGATATTAGGTGATCCTAATCCTTTTGATGTGAATTATTATCCACCGTATCCTGGATAATTTCATTTACTTGGACCATATAGGCGCCTCGAACCGCAGACCACACATGCAGCAGCAGCCATCGCAGCTGCTACAACAACGGTAGGAGAAACAGCAGCAGCGGCTGCAACAACGGTAGGAGAAACAGCAGCAGCTGCTACAACAACGGTAGGAGAAACAGCAGCAGCGGCTGCAACAACGGTAGGAGAAACAGCAGCAGCTGCTACAACAACGGTAGGAGAAACAGCAGCAGCTGCTACAACAACGGTAGGAGAAACAGCAGCAGCTGCTAGAACAACGGTAGGAGAAACAGCAGCAGCTGCTACAACAACGGTAGGAGAAACAGCAGCAGCTGCTACAACAACGGTAGGAGAAACAGCAGCAGCTGCTACAACAACGGTAGGAGAAACAGCAGCAGCTGCTACAACAACGGTAGGAGAAACAGCAGCAGCTGCTGCAACAGGTGGTGATAACAGCTTTATTAACACAGTAAGAATTGCTGATGTTCACCGTGTCTTGTCTGCTTCCCACCACGTTATTCCTGGGGGCTGTGTCAGTAGGAGGGAGGAGAGGGAGGGTGGGGAGAGAGAGAGAGAGAGAGAGAGAGAGAGAGAGAGAGAGAGAGAGAGAGAGAGAGAGTGAGAGAGAGAGAGTGAGAGGGAGAGAGTGAGAGGGAGAGGGAGAGAGAGGGAGAGAGAGAGACAGAGAGAGAGAGAGAGAGAGAGAGAGAGAGAGAGAGAGAGAGAGAGAGAGAGAGAGAGAGAGAGAGAGAGAGAGAGAGAGAGAGAAAAGAAAGAAAGAGAGAGAAAGAGAGAGAGAAAGAGAGAGAAAGAGAGAAAGAGAGAAAGAGAGACAGAGAGAGAGAGAGAGAAAGAGAGACAGAGAGAGAGAGAGAGAGAGAGAGAGAGAGAGAGAGAGAGAGAGAGAGAGAGAGAGAGGTGTGAGGGAGAGAGAGGGAAGAGGGAAGAAGAGAGGGAAGAGCCCTCTGCCAACATCATACCCCAAGCTCAAGGCACTACTAGTGTGTAAACTAGTGCCAGTAGTCAAATGGTCCAGACTGGAGACCTTAATATACAGAAGTCTTCCCCTACCTGCTCTCCCCTCCCACTTACTCCCCCCCCCTCCTTCCCCACTAACCCATTCCCTTTACACCCTCATCCATTCCTCCCCCCCCCCCCCAAATCAATTCCCTCTATTTACCCACATAATATATACTATTATTTTCCATCTAAGAGTCTTTGTTTTCATTCATTTCAAATCACCATTAACCCTGTGTCTCCCTGTAACAGTCTAAGGGGTCGGGATGACCTGACCTCTAAGATGTAAGGGGTCCTTGTGGGTTTAGGACCAAGATGTGTAGGTCTCCTTCATTCCAGACCTTCCTTTAATGGCTCTCAGCATTAATTCACGAGTGGGTATCCTATACAACAGGATCATGTCCTCTCAGACATGTCTAAAACAAGGTGCCTTATGATCTCAAATCACCAGAGAAGATTAATGTCTCGCAAGGAGGACCTTGTGGGCAAAGACTCTTCCAGCGTTCCAAGATAATCTTTCCCCTCGTTAGAAAAACAGCCTAATCATCCCAACCAAATTGTAGAAGCCTAAAGGGAGTGCCATGTCTCAAAGGTGTGTGGCTGTGCTCTGCTTGCCATTTAGGCCTATGGGTCTCCCGTGCCAAGGGTGGTGCCACAAGGGTGGTACCACAAGGGTGGTGCCAAGAGTGGTGCCACAAGGGCGGTGCCACAAGGGCGGTGCCACAAGGGCTGGTGCCACAAGGGTGGTGCCACAAGGGCTGGTGCCACAAGGGTGGTGCCACAAGGGTGGCGCCAAGGGTGGTGCCACAAGGGCTGGTGTCACAAGGGTGGTGCCACAAAGGTGGTGCCACAAGGGTGGTGCCACAAGGGTAGTGCCACAAGGGTGGTGCCACAAGGGTGGTGCCACAAGGGTGGTGCCACAAGGGCTGGTGTCACAAGGGTGGTGCCACAAGGGTGGTGCCACAAGGGTGGTGCCACAAGGGTGGTGCCACAAGGGTGGTGCCACAAGGGTGGTGCCACAAAGGTGGTGCCACAAGGGTGGTGCCACAAAGGTGGTGCCACAAGGGTGGTGCCACAAGGGTGGCGCCACAAGGGTGGTGCCACAAGGGTAGTGCCACAAGGATGGTGCCACAAGGGTGGTGCCACAAGGGTGGTGCCACAAGGGCTGGTGTCACAATGGTGGTGCCACAAGGGTGGTGCCACAAGGGTGGTGCCACAAGGGTGGTGCCACAAGGGTGGCGCCACAAGGGTGGCGCCAAGGGTGGTGCCACAAGGGTGGTGCCACAAGGGTGGTGCCACAAGGGCTGGTGCCACAAGGGTAGTGCCACAAGGGCTGGTGCCACAAGAGTGGTGCCACAAGGGTGGTGCCACAAGGGCTGGTGCCACAAGGGTGGTGCCACAAGGGCTGGTGCCACAAGGGTGGTGCCACAAGGGTGGTGCCACAAGGGCTGGTGCCACAAGGGTGGTGCCACAAGGGCTGGTGCCACAAGGGTAGTGCCACAAGGGCTGGTGCCACAAGGGCTGGTGCCACAAGGGTGGTGCCACAAGGGTGGTTTCACAAGGGCTGGTGCCACAAGGGTGGTGCCACAAGGGTGGTGCCACAAGGGTGGTGCTACAAGGGCTGGTGCCACAAGGGTGGTGCTACAAGGGTGGTGCCACAAGGGCTGGTGCCATAAGGGTGGTGCTACAAGGGTGGTGCCACAAGGGTGGTGCTACAAGGGTGGTGCTACAAGGGTGGTGCCACAAGGGTGGTGCCACAAGGGTGGTGCCACAAGGGTGGTGCCACAAGGGCTGGTGCCACAAGGGTGGTGCCACAAGGGTGGTGCCACTAGGGCTGGTGCCATATGGTATGGCAATATAAGGAGTCAAGTGTGGATTGGGGTCCCAGACAGGGAGTGTCTTAGTGTAGTGGACATGACACCAGGTGATCCTGGATCACACCAGGTGATCCTGGATCACACCAGGTGATCTTGGATCACACCAGGTGATCTTGCAACCCGTTCTCGCAAATTCGTAAAGTCAATATTGACTTATTAACTACGTGCATAGGTGATATACTAAACATAATAGATGCCCTTAAAAAGATTCATAGAAAACACCGACCTTACCTAACCTTGTTAGTATCTTAAGATAAGCATCTTATTGCTTCGTAATTACAATTATTACTTAACCTATACCTATTATAGGTTAGGTAATAATTGTAATTACGAAGCAATAAGATGCTTATCTTAAGATACTAACAAGGTTAGGTAAGGTCGGTGTTTTCTATGAATCTTTTTAAGGGTATCTATTATGTTAAGTATGTCACCTATGCACATATTTAATAAGTCAATATTGACTTATTAAATTTGCGAGAACGGGTTGGATCTTGCATCACACCAGGTGACCTTGGATCACACCAGGTGATCTTGGATCACACCAGGTGATCTTGGATCACACCAGGTGACATTGGATCACACCAGGTGACCTTGGATCACACCAGGTGACATTGGATCACACCAGGTGACCTTGGATCACACCAGGTGACCTTGGATCACACCAGGTGACCTTGGATCACACCAGGTGACCTTGGATCACACCAGGTGACCTTGGATCACACCAGGTGACCTTGGATCACACCAGGTGATCTTGGATCACACCAGCAACATGGAAAGCAAGTGATTCTCCCCCACGTTCAAGACACCACCAACATTGTCAATTCCAGACGATGAGTCACAATGACGGGGCTGAAGGAACGACGACCACACACACACACACACACACACACACACTCAGAAGACGGTGAGGCCACGACGACGTTTCGCTCCGTCTCGGACCATTATATCAAGACGTGTGATCATAACACGACACGTTGCGGTTGTCATTGGTTATCATTGTCACGTCCATTGCCTAGTAGGAACAAGTCCAGTTAGTGGACTTGTTGTCACTTCTAATGCAATTACTTGTGGTGGTAGGTCGTATTATCTTTGGTAAGACAATATTTACTTAATTGAAGTCAT